>JBCAUA010040839.1:0-11960 GCA_038406235.1 Peronia verruculata | reverse complement strand
GTGCCTGTTCTATCATTGGCTGGCGCCTCTTACGGCGGATTGGGTGTGGCGCCAGATTGTATGTGCGCTTGGGCTTAAAATCATCTTGTCTAGATTTTGCATTCTCTGTCTTTTATTTTCTTTTAGGGCTGCATAATATTGTTACCAAATGAACATATTGATGGAGAGTCCATAATTATAAACCTGCCAGGAATACAGAATAACATAGCACATTTGAAGTTGTTCAATAACAGTGAAAAGGTACAGAAACTGTAACTTTTAAATTAATTAATCTGACCCAATTTGACTCTGTTCAGACAGATATCGGACAGATCAATGTGAATTTTTCTTTTATCTGCTCTCCTATAGCCTGCATGAGGCAAAAATTATTTTTCATTTTAAATCCTGTTTCTGGAAACACGCTCAGTTTTTGTTGTTGTTGTTGTTGTTCTTTTTTTAAACAAAATTATAAAGCATTTAACACAAAGCATACCTCTGGAACTTGTAATATCTTTAATAAATGCAACTGAAGCTGATTTGATGCTGTTTAGCACAAAGAACAATATATTGAGCATGTATCATCAGTGCAAATGTAGGAAAATTACTGGAATGTGGTTAAGTATTATCCCTGTCTGTCATTTTGTAGATTCTGAACTCAGTCACAGAAGACATCTTGGGCAACAACAAGGGATTTTCTGATATCTACAGTCAAGTTGAATTTATCAAAGATACTTACAGATGCTCAGGTGAATATGGCAGTTGAAGGTTATTGAATGGGCCTAGTCTCCATTCATCTGTTATTTACTTCATCCTCATAAAATCACTCCACTGGGTTGATTTATATTTTAGGCACAAACTCTCCTGTGTAAGAATTTTTAGAGTACTTTGTCTCTTCTTTTAAATATTCATGATTTTGTTTTTTTACTTGATGTTTACTGAATCGATTCTAAGTAGGCATGTTACCCCTGAGAACCGAAACTGTACAGGCAGTTTTCTGTCGTGGAATTGATCTTCAGCATGTCAAAATTTGTCCATGCTTTTCATGTTGTTGTTTCTTTGATTCTTACCTTTATTCTGTTCTTGCAAGGGTGCTTTGCAAAATTCCCCCATTGTCTGTTATTTGAAATAAATTATTGTCTCTTCTTCTCTGAAGGAACTGAATTCTTTTTAGGCAGTGTTAAAATGACCTGTATGCCTCAGGATCTGAGAAAGGAATATCAATGATAATGAGGCAATTTATGTATGAGACGTTCTCAAAAGCTGTCGAGAGCTACAGGTCTAAAATAAAAATCATTAAAAATAATGTTTGATTCCTTTTCGTTAATGTCATTTAATGATCAAACAAGCTTATTCTAACAATAGTTTGTGAAAGTTTGCCCAATTTAAAAAAATGAAAAGAAAGATTTTATCTCCTCAAAAGATATTCTGTCATCCTGAAAGGGGACACAAAGTTTTGCTCCCTTAAACAAAGAGAGTAGCAGATATAAAGGAAAAATAAGTTCTGAATAGGTCTGAACAAAGTGAACCTTTATCTTCAGATGGAGAAGCCTTTTTTTTTTTTTTTTGCTTGGAGTTTTATATTTTTATTGTGAAAAAACTGATGTTGGTCACAGAGATAACTTGTGTTGTAAAATAAGTGCACCTTGAAGTATGGTCAGTAAGTTGGATTAGGATTTTCTTTACCTATGAATTTAGTAGCTTGTCAATCTGCAAGAATAATATTCTAGTCAAATTTCGGTAAAAAAGATGAATGCAAAAAAAAAAAAGAAGTTGCAGCTTTGTTTGGCGTAGAAAAGTTATCTGCGTAAGACACAGGTAAATAGGTCACTTCTGCATTCCTTGGGCCATCTTCAGGCATTCCTAACACACTCATTGCAGAAAATCGGTAGTATGATGAAAGACTGAGTCATTGAAAAAAACGAATCAGATACTTGTTTGTAGTAAACAATATCCAGTGAGTTATCTCTGTAAGACATCAATCATACGCCCTTTATTAATTTTCTTTCACCACTATATATCCTGCGTAGTAAAGCAGGCAATTCTTGGCTGAGTGTAGATCTAAATCTAGATTGCTTATAAAAAAGTAAGCATTTTTAGCAATAATTTTCACATTATCTCTGTAAGGTTTTTATCATGGATAAGTGTCTCTGCAATATCATAATGTGTTTTTTCTTCTTATATTCCAATTAATTTATAGTGTAATTCAAATTCTATGAGTAACGTTTATTCTTTTATTTTACTTTGTTCCTGTAATTTGGTGTAAATGATTTGGGGTCAAGGTTATCTCCGTAAGATTACTCTAGGTAATCCATTTTATTCATTCCTTTTTTTTTAAATGACTCAAATGATAGTAATGTTTTCTTGTCTTCACCTAGAAATGATTACATTATATAGTTTAAAAAATTGAATGGCAGTCTTTGAAGGTATAAATGGTTTAGGGTGCAATTAAATAAAATGTGTTTAGTCCTTCAGTTATTACAGAGATAAGTTTTTCAACAAAATATTTATCATGACCATATGGCATATGAACTAGCAGAATCCTGTATTGTCAAACTTTTTGTAGACTTCATCTTTGTTCAGTCCTCAACTGATGTTTCATATTATCATGGTGAATTTATGATTAATTTCACCTTATTCTCAGCTTTTTGTGACGTAAACGTTATCTCCGTAAGACATTGCTGTCATTGACTTAAAAGGTATTTTTTAAAAAAAGCGCACCTCTCTGGGTTACATTGTTTGTTCTGCAGCCGTCATTAGTTGATCAAGTTTCAATGTATGGTGCATTTGTTTGTCTTAAGCCTTACTGGAATTTGACTACCATTGTCCCGATTTAGATAGACAACTTTTGAGAATGCTCATATTCTGCATGGAAAAACAAAATTCAGTTTGTTTCTTGGTTTTCTAGAATCATTTTTAATTTCAAGCTTTTATGTGCTTACAACAGATGAAGACTTTTACTTAGTCATCCACAACATTGATGGTGTTCTGTTACGTTCAGACAAGACACAAGCCATCCTCAGCCATCTGTCCGAGATTGAGGGCTTTCACATTATAGCTTCTGTGGACCACATTAATGCTGTTTTCAGTAGGTTTTTCGTTACTATCACTTATTGGTTGTGGTTTTACTTCTTGAAATTTGCTTTAACTGATGTTGCCAGGGCTATCCATAGATATATCAATGCCATTGTTATGTATCATATGTGATCAGAAGGCCTTGTGGTGGTAGAGAATCCTCTTACACAGAATTTATCTTTAGTGCCAGTAGTATGTCTCTATCCTAAAAATTATGGCAAAGTCAAAAAAACATTTAACATGATCGGTGATAATGCTAATTATGTTGTCAGGTGAAGTAGCAGAGAAACGGAAGAGCAGTATGAATGATTTTTAAAATGTACACTTACTTTGTAAAATAATTACATAAATTGTCTTGTTATTATGTAGCAAAATAAATGGCCAGTAAGAATTTGCTATATTGTTGTCAGTGATGCTTATAATAAGAAATTTTGGACTTGTTTTTTTTCTTCAGTGTGGGACCAAAACAGATACTTTCGTTTCCGTTGGTTATGGTATGAAACGCCAACATTTCTCCCCTACGAGGCAGAAAATGCTTATGAGAATTCCCTGATGGTACAACAGTCTGGAGCGTTGGCTCTAAGCTCGATGGTTCATGTCATGCGCAGTTTGACCCCTAATGCTCGCCGGGTGTTTCTGTTGCTAGCTGAATACCAGCTAGAAAATAGCAATTCTTCAAACTACTCAGGTATGATGGTAATTTGTTGTTATATATCTGCGTAAATCTCTTGGTGACCTGTATAGTCGGAAATATAAATGTTACTAGACATCATCAAATTTATAATATAATGGTGTCTGTGGTGGGTTTTTTAGATGGCCACGGCTGTTAGGTGGCCTCAGAGCCGGCCTGTTTAAGAACCTACCTGCCTGTAAAATGGAATTTTTTTGTCTTTACCTCTCTGAGAATCCGCTTCTAAATAAACAATTCACCTTGGAGTAGGAGTCTGTATTGGGCAAGAAGCACAAGTGCTCAAAGTGTAATTTCATGTCAGATTGTCCACTTCAGAGAAACGCATAGGGCTAGATATGCAATAAATTGGGAAAGGTGGAGGAAACAGGGGTGTAAGGAGGGAACAATGGTTGATGTATGGCAGCATTATCAGGCCACAGGCCACACATGGACTAGCCCATAACTATTTCTTTGTTTGATAACACGCAGGGTATTATTGCTCATGATTGGCTCTTTGTATAAAGACGCATAAGTTGTTTTACTACTTCAGTCGGAGAGGTAATGTTAAACACTTGATTCACTTGTGTGATTATCTGTAGAGTAACAGGAATATCATATTTTCTTTCAACAATAATACCATCATATGGAAACTCACTCAAGATTTGAACGCTGGGCATTATTCATGCATTCATCCACTAAGAAAGATGAGGAACTCTTCACAGATGCTTTGTAAACTTATGGAATTCCATAATAAGTCTAAAGTCTCGGTACAATGCCTGGTCATCGTTTATGGAACAGAATCACCCAGGCGGAGGACAAATTGCATATATGTGAGCCTCCATGCAGAAAGGGTCCAGATTGCATTTTTTGGACATAATCATTTTATTGGTTTTCTGAATAGAAGAACATCTCCTGATGATTTGGCTTTGTAAATCATCAAAAAATCTTGATTAGTTCTCAAGATATTATCAATTTAGTGTCATAAGTTGTGAAAATGTCATTTTGAGAAATAGGGACAAAAAATCAAATTTTGCTTATTTTTTCATTCTATATGGTTTGAAAAATATTTGCTAAAAAAATATTTTTAAGCTTTTGATCGGGAAAATCTTTTGTGAACTAACAGTTTAGATGTCAATGAAGCTTTCAAGACAAAAAACTCCATGACCTAGGAAAATCGATATCTGACCATTTTTCTCCCTGTTCTCAATTATTGTTCTTGCGACATCTGGGCCCTTTTTGCAGATACTGCCACAAATGGTGTAGTAAAGTTTGAAAATAATGGAAATCATGAAGAATAAATTTTTAGTCTGAACAAAAAAGTGGAGATATGTGGACCTAAACATCAGCATAAGTAAAGCTGGACCAAGAGTGGGAATATAAATAACATTTGACATAAAAAGGGGAACATGTTGTTTTTAAATCAACAAAAATATGGATCTAAATTAGTGTTCAACACTTTCCAGACCCATCTTGATTTCAAAAACCAGTTCATGTATTCTTTAAAGAAAAAAACATGGAAAGTACTTGATAAAAGACACTATGAGATATTGGTTCACGAAAATTTTAACATCAAATAAAACAATCAACAGGAAAACTTTGCAAATAACAAAACTAAGCTATTGCATTGCATATATAATATATATGGAAATAAAGGCCTCACTTTTTATAGCATAAGGCACACAATGAGGGAAAGGCTTTCAAATAAGGCAGTCCATAAAGTACAAACATCCAGTATATCACATGTATTTTTAACAGAAACACTGAGAAAATGTCCATGCCAGGCATATCTGTGCACATTCCTCTTAGCTAAAAACAGTAACCTCTTCCATAATTTTCTATATTATTATTTATGAAAGAGGACACTTGTGCTCTGACCAAAGATAAAGATAGCCAAAAGAAACCCATGAACATTATATTTGATGTCTTGGCAAATATTGTGTTATGTGAACTGATAAACTTGCATTGTCAAATTAATTCTTCAAGAGTAAGAAATTTGTGAGCACCTATGATAGCAAACTATGGATTATTCAGTTTCTCTTTTCTTCAGTTCAGGTAAATATAGTCTAAAATACCAGTACATGTTTATTCCATGAACAATTTCACTCACTCTCTCTTCTCCCATCATTTCTCTTTCACCTGTTTGCCTCTTAATTTCCTTGTAGGCTTGCCGTAGGTCAGTGTGTGCACCGTATTCTGATCAACAATCAAAACACATCAGTTCCTTCTGTTTCAATCTTCAGAGGTGTCAATATGTCACTATAGTCTATGAGGAAGTTAATCAAAAGCTGTTCACTTGTGCTTTTCAGTTTCTCAGTAATGTTTTGAAGCACAAACAACATGTCTGTTATTCCTCTGTTTGATCTATAGCCTGCCTGACAATCTGATTTCATTTCATTCCTCTCAATATTCCACTCCTAATCAACATGTAACAGTAATACATTACATCAGATACTACAGTCACACCAATATTCACTCGGTAACAATATATGTGGAATGCTGACAAGTTACAAAAATTACAATTCCAATTAAATCAAAATATAAAACATACCTTGAGCATGAGGTAATATACATTTCAATTACTACCAGCAATACCCATTTCTTATACATCATGAGTATAAAATTGAAATGTTTTTAATCTTATGCATACCTGTTGAATGTTTGAAAAATTCTGGGCATATCAATCTAAGATTGCTACAACCTCCGCATATGATTTCATGTCTAAAACATGTTGTGGATAGCATGATTATCTTCATAACTTCCCAGGCACATCATTCAATGAGCACATGGAAAAATAAATGACCTGAAAAATATCTGCAGATCGTTACTGTTCATCTTCACACGAAAATAGTATATCAAAAGTTTTTTTTTAATTCAAATGTTTGTATTTATTCGTCTCGCAGTCGAAATGAGACGTAAGTTGCGGGGCTAGAACTGAGAAATCAGGCTTTGAATGTGATGAGGAGGGTCAGATATCAAATTTTTTTTTTATTGCGGAAATCAAAAGTGCATTCATTTTTTAACAAGACAGTACAGTCTTACCCTCAATTTATAAACATTCCTTTATTAAAATCAGGTTTTCGTGAGGTAGGAATGTAGATTTATGCCTTTGACCGTTCATTCCAACTCGTTTTTCTTGGAATTTTGGTTATTGCTGGGGGGTCTCTTCTTGTCTCTTTAAATTGCAATATCTCTGGCTAGAATAAAGCTAACTCAAACCATTTTTTTCACCATTTGAAAGGGTATGAAATAAGCTTTCTCATGACACCAAAAACCCCACATGGTGAAAAACTGATATACGTCTCATTTTGACTGGCTGCAAAGACATTTAAGTCAAGTTTCACAAACAAATTTCACTTTACATCTTAGTCATAATCATTCTTCTTAATCAAAAAGTTCAGTTAGGCTCTAAAAGTAATAAAGTATAGAAAGCACAATGATAATGAACCTCTTGCTGAATTTGTTCTCCTCTTGATTATCACTTTATTTCCATTTAAGTTTCTCACTTGAATTTCAATTTTGAATAGTCCCTTTCAAATAAAAACACAAAGGTGACCTTTGTTTTTACTGCAATTCTGAAAAAAAAAATGTAGTTTATACCACAATTTTATAAAAATACACTTTCGTGAAAAAAACTTACACAGTAATCTTTCACTGCTGACCTGAAATGATTTTGGTATGAACAGCTAATACATGTATACATATGATCTGAATACATCTTTTCACTATGGTGAGAATGCAAAGATGTTTTATTGTAACCTATCCTTTGCACATCACACATATAAGATCATTTTAATGCAGGTTAAATGTATGGTTTGGGTGTAATCTGAACTTTGATTAAAGTGCTGAGTATTAAAAACTACTGATGAAGAACAAAATCTCTTATGTCAATTTCACACTTTACTATGCAAAGATCTTCCTGCATTTCGACAATTGGTTCTAACAGCTTGCCACTTGGTTGGGTTTCGTCTGAAGTAATAGACTGCCCCGATAATAATAACGACCACAACTACACAGGCTACAGTTATGCCCACGATCATTCCCACATTTGTATGACTACGAGCCACATACACCCCTCCACGTCTTGCTTGCACTCTGGCCACACCGTCGTCAATGTTAGCGTCTACTTTTGACCAGCTGGAGAAATCGGAAGACGCACGATATATTTCCACGTCATCTGCATCATCTGACACACTCATCTCAAATGTAAAAGTCTTCTCTTGGTTGCTCACTAGCTCTTCAGGCTGAATGATGAAAAAATCACTGGCATAGTCATCTCCTTCCTGAAAAAAAAAAAAAAAAAGATGAAAAATTCTCTGTTTAAAAATGTTTACTTTTGATGATGAATGCTAAAAACGTTATTCATTCGAGAAATCAGTTCTCTTTGATAATTATCTGTCCATGCATTCATTGCCTAGATTTAAACATACCGGTACTCATTAACGAAATCCTTTGAGAAAGATAGTATCTCACAGACATTATACATTTAGTGCCCCAATTTATATATGCATGCTGATATGATCCTGAGAGACAGACAGCTATTCAGAGCACTACATATTTATCCTAAAGGACAAGTGCCGGACAAGTTTTCTGGTAGGGCTTGCAAGAGAATAGTATTGCAACTGGAATGCTAAGCTATGGGTATACTAAATCCACAGATTTTAAAACAAAGACAATATACAGACTGACATGAAAACTGTTTTGAGTCATCATTCCTTGCTAGGACAGAGATGGTGATAAACTGTCATTAATGAAAGCTTAGCATCCGGACCGTGCTATAAAGGATTCATTAAAATGCGGCAACTTCACTAAGAAACAAGAGAAAAGTATAATTTCAAAAACTTACATTTAGTTCTCTATTTGCAACTGCCATAGCTTGCCGACCATCATCCACAGACAGTTTTTCCAGTTTCACTTTCTTCAATGAATCAAAGGTTTCTTCCTCAACTGTAAGTTTTGCTGATCTGTAAAGGAAAGCAAACAACAGCACATTATCAACTAACTGTTACCATTGATGAGTTAAGAAAATAAGATAAGGTAAGACAAGACAAAATGAGATGGACTATGTTTGCCCTCACAGTTGATGACAAACAACGCACATTCACACTTACATGCAGACAAAAAAAAAAAAAAATGACAAATAGCATTAGAACAAGACAGACTCACAGAATATTGTCTTAGTTTGATAAGCATATCGCTGATGGCAGAAGTTAATTTCTATAATTAGTTCTTATATGCTGCAATATTTGGGGATATCTTCATTGATTATAATAATATGCTGCATAGAGTCCTCTTGAACCATGTTACACTTCGATGTACAGGTCACTTGATATAATACATTGACATACTCATGATTTCCTTGAACAATTTAATTCACTTTATTTTATTCACTTTTTTAAAATATATCTATTTATTCTCCATTTGTCTTGTTCATGTATATTTCATGCTCAGGCTGTGATACAAAAAGTTCAAACACTGTATGGTAGATTTATATAACCGAAGCTACAAGATTCAACATAAACACAGTAACAATTATCCTGAAACCCATTTGCTACACTTTAAATAACTGAAACTTTCCTCTTCCGTCCAAAGATTCCTTTTTATAATCTTATTTTGACGGAAGACATTTGAACACACTTTATATTATGAATAAATATAACAAAAAGTGACTATTATTGAAGAAAGTGGGAGGCTAGGGATATCTAAAGTGATTTTTTCTAGAGATAAAAATAAACAAACAACACTTAAATCAGGCCAACATTAATCCAAAATTCTGAGACTGTTTCGAGACTGTACCAATTTGAAGCTAACAACTTTAAATCAAATTTCAGTTCACTTATTTTTAAACTTAAACAGCGACTGCCTACAGGTTAAATCTATGACATTTACGAGCCAAGGCTTGTAATGTTTCAATAACTGATTCTGACCAGATTTTTATTACGTGAATCTATACCTCACATGAATCTATGTCTCTCCTGAAATATCAAGCATGGAGAGAGAAAATAAAGCATAATAATAAAACCTACCTAGCTTTCAGAATGAGGTTTTAATTCTCCATAAAGCTACATTGCATGCATATTTCTTCACACTGTTGCAATCATGGATCAAGGGACAGAAAAAGTAGTTCATTTTCAACCAAGCACTAAAATTACCACAATTATCAAATTTCATAAAAACCACTGACACTTGGTCTTATATAATAAACCAGTTATTGGCATTGTTAGCCATCACCATCACCACTTGTCACCCTTCCCTTTGTAGAACTGATGGACAAAGGACCTCCATTCAACCCAATCCAAAGACAAGTTCACCATTGGCATTGAACAGAGACTCATTCCTACATGGTGTGCCGGAAGCCCATAGCAATGATCTTGCCGCAGATCATAATGGAGTCATCTTTTCACATATTACATTAAAAATTTTAAAATGCCAACTCATGAAGCACTCCTAACTTACCCATCTTTCAGAGTCACCACTCCACCCATCTTTCCAATTGCCGCTGATGTGTGCACCCCTGCACTGACTACCACACGCCCTTTCTGATCTCGGTTAGAGAAGTTATTATTTCTGGTTGACATATAATGGTAGGTTCCCTTAGTAGTTGCTTTTCTGGGAGGAAGATTGAAGTAAGTGCCAGCATCATCCAGTTCAGACATTTCTCCACGAAACTGACCTGAAGAGAGGAATAAATATGATTAACAGAGTTATACTTCCTTTTCTTGTTTCATAAATGGACAATTAACATTTTAAGAAGCAATTTAAATAAGTAAAACCAATAATCCTTTAAGAATGTCTGTTAGATCTCAGGCAAGTGGAAAAAAATAAGAGCGATAACAAAATAATATGTTCATAGAGAACTGAACTTAACTTTTTCTACACCACACACCAATATATCACTGGGCCGAAAGTCGCCATGTTTACCATGCACCGAGAAGCAGCACTAAACTGATCCTTATACACAATGTTCCACATTTTTAATGCCAAAAGTATGTGAAATTGAAAACTAGGAACATTTAGCACCAAAATACTTCAGAGAAGCATGGTGGGTTGCAGATTTGTGCAAAAAAAAGTAAAACCAAAATAGTCACATTTCAGTGCTCCCATTTTCAAAAACTCTCAACAGCACTCACAGGGAAAAAAAGAAATGCAAAGTATTTTGTATCAATTCATTGGAAACTGAATATATAGTTTTGCTTAAGAATGAAAGTTTTAAATTTATTGGACTTGTTTTCTTAAAATACAGACGAAACAGCAATTTTGTTATTTTTTTCATTATCTCCCTTACGCCCACCAATTTTTTTTCATATATGTTACAAGAAACTTATTCTTCAAAAATGATTTCTTGTATCATTTCTAGAGTCTGACATTTGTTAGCTTGGAAATCATATAAACACTACACACTTTCACACTTTAGATATCACTTTCACTGGGAAATTCACATCTGAAATACCCAAGTGTTGTATTTTTTCTGCTCAGTCGCTACATAATATGGTCACAACCCCATATCACATATGGTATAGAATAAGTTATGTTTTGATTTTCACAGATGTCAAAGTCATGGCATAAACACTTTGCCATGACAATATGTCATCATAAAAATGAAAAATGCAAATGATTTGCTTTGAAGTGACACAAGCAAGTTGGCTTTTTCACTTTAAAGGACAAGATATTAGTCATAAGTGAATGTTAATGACAAACCATATTCATATTCAACAAAAATCAAACAGTTAGCATGAAATGGACATAATCATGGCTGTTCTGTGCATAAAGTAGATGAAGAAAATGAAGCTCTTTAATGTTCAGTTTCAATGTCTGATACCATACCTGGGTCAACAAAGGCAAGAGTAAGAGCATCATCCTGGGAAAGCCCTAGAAATGTGGCATTCTCTGCTTTCATTGGATAGTTCACACCATAGTGGCCATATTTGGCTCCGCTATAAGTAAAGGTGCCACTTCCCTCTGGGTAAACCTGCAGAAAATTAAATATTTTTGTGGTTGAAGAAAACCTTTTATATTAGACTAGTAATTTAAACATTATCAGTCACTTTACCAGACCTGCCACACTCTCATGATGAAAAATAGTAATCAAGACTCAAAAAAAAAAGAGTAATTTCATGAAAAAAAGAGTAATACATGTATGTGAAAAAACAAACAT
The DNA here is from genome assembly GCA_038406235.1 of Peronia verruculata. Taxonomy (NCBI): domain Eukaryota; kingdom Metazoa; phylum Mollusca; class Gastropoda; order Systellommatophora; family Onchidiidae; genus Peronia; species Peronia verruculata. The sequence continues at coordinate 87 of JBCAUA010040839.1, read as the reverse complement.
TTTCAACACATAAAACTAAAAGATACCAAAGTAAAAATAGAGCCACCAACAACGTAAAATACTTACAAAAACTATATACACTATGTA
>JBCAUA010040829.1:0-11961 GCA_038406235.1 Peronia verruculata | reverse complement strand
ACCTACCTACCTACCTACCTACCTACCTACCTACCTACCTACCTACCTACCTACCTACCTACCTACCTTCCTACCTAACCTACCTACCTACCTACTTAGCTACCTACCTACGTACACCCCCAACTGAGCATGTGGTCTCTTAAATCCTCCCCTCTCCCGTTAGCCCCATGTTTCTTTAGAAATAATACTTGAAACTAATGGTTGTTTTAGGAGCTGTACTGTCAAGTAAAGGTTTTTTACATAGGGGTGTCAAAGCTTCGTCAGCCCCGACACACTGCCCATTCCGTTACTCATCCATTCTTTGATGGTATAGTATCTCAGAGAAAGCTGAAAGTTACCACCCTCAGGCTACTTGGATGAAATGGATTTAAAATAAAAAAGCATGCACGACTTTTTAAAATGATTTCAAGCCATGAGAGCAAAAGAGAAATATCTAACATGTAAAAAAAAGCCATGCATAATCTTCTGTGGTTTTCATCCCTACGTCTTTTTAGGTCACTTCTATCCTCGATAGCGTATTCGCTTGTGGGCCATGAAGTCGAGGGTATCTAGTTATTATTCTAGAAGGAATGGTAATATTATTTGATAGCTTTTTTCCTATATGATTAGTTCTTCGTTCTTCTTATTGCAGACGGTAAGACACACGAGAGGACTTGAATGGGCCACAAGGCTTTTGGTTTTTGTCCTTCCGTTTCGTATTATAGGGTTTCATCTTTCCGTGGTATACGGACTCTCTCATACTCTTACAATTTCCTTTGAGTATTGAAAGATCGTCAATAAAGTGCACCAATGCTTGAGACAACTGACTCACAAAATTGGAGCCGACAAATCCTCTATGTTTGGGTGATATGATGACAAGTAGTGGAGCCAATCAAGGTCAATAAAATCCTCGCATTAACAACAAGTAATATGGCCGAGATAACACCCTCTGGTTGGCTGAAATATCGGATAAACAATAAATATTTTAAAAAAAACAAGCAACTCATCTTGTGTATAAATACCGGGAAGCATAGGCTACGGGTTATAATATCAAACTTTCCTGCATAAACACTTCATACCTGTAGATTATTATCAGTTTATCGTCCTTGTAATTTGTTGCCTCAACCTTACCGGAACACGCAATCAGTATGATGTTTAAAATAATAAATTCTAATCGTTATTGTAAATTTTATCATTTGTTCATGACACACTGCCCATTTTGACATTAGGTATCAACAACACGAAAAAGAGGGAAAATATTCCCGAGCAGTTAGGCCCAAAATATTAACATTTTTTAGATAACCCGAGTAGGAAGTACATCCTAATGGCCTCACATTGGCCTAAAAGGCATTTCTCCTACGAAAGTAAGATTACAGGGTCATGGTATATTGGAGTGGTAAGTACTTCCATTAAATCAAAGAAAGAAAACAAACAAAACAAACAAACAAACAAAACTAGACAGTTTTCAATATCAGACACCCAGACTTGTTTTAGAAGAGGGTAAAACTAACAATTCTGATGCCACAGAACCACCAAAGGTAATCCTTTTTTTATTTTTTTTATTTTTTTCTTTTTTAATAAGCATAACAGAAATGACAGTTCCAATGATATTTGGGAGAAAAACCACCTAGCCTAAGGGACAATACACTTCCAAACTGTAGAAAGGTTCCCTCATCACATACATCGTTGGATAAGCATAAACACAATGCTTTTTGCATAGTGATCAATTGTAGCATGTTTTCAGATCAGAGGATTTCTGTGCTAATAATAATATCGCATTAGAAAAACGGCCAGCCACTGGATCGTACCATGATCAGTATTAGGTGTCTTTAATAACTCTCTCCGACTAGTTCAGAATGTATCCATTACATTCTACTTTGAATCGTGTATGTCACCCCCTTTGTTTTTCTTTAGAAGTAGGATTTCTTTCTTTGCGAGTAATGTCCGTTTGCCCTCTTGTATAATTCACAAAATAGTTTTGTAGACTTAGAGAAATCTTGATTCAAAATACCACATGTTTTCATGACCAATAAATGTCAAGTATTCTTATGCAATTTATTATCATTGGATAAGTGGTTGGATGGAATACAATTTATAGGCACCAATATAAAGAGAAATGTATGTATGTATGTCTCTGTTCTGAAGACAATAATTTTTCAAAAAAGCTGACCTTCATTGCATGAGTTCAGGTGAGACCGTAAACCTAACAGCTCTATGATTATACTTTGACAATTCCAGTACTCTGGCACACACTCTTTCACTTTTTTTTTCCACCACATCTTTATTACAAAAGGTTAGAATTGAATTTAACCGTAGAGTAAATGTAGAGAGAAACTAGAAATATAATCTTTGTTGTTTGTGTATTCAATATATTTCAGAAATTGGGAACCGTTATACTTTGAGTAAGTTAACTGTTCATTTATTGAATATTCTATCGTTTATTGCTGTCTGTTACAAAATATCTCAAATCAGTTTTTATGGAGTGAGAGATGGTTTCGGTATATTCTGTTTTGCTTCTAATGCCATGCATTATATATATATATATAAAAAAAAAGAACAGTAACAATCTCAAAGCAAAGAACCGAATGGAAAAAGGAAGCCACATTCACAATCATGAAAAATAATCCAAATTTGTCATTAGCAGTCAGTTAAATTAAAAACTACTTCCAGTAATATGTGACACCTCTGATTCACATTATTCTACTACATAATCATATCTGTATAATTATATGTGTATTTTTATGTCATATTTTCAGTCAGTGTGTGTCTGTCTCTCTTTCTATATATAATTATGTATCTATCTCCGACAGTCTGTCTGTCTGTCTGTCTGTCTGTCTCACCATCTGTCCATATATATACATATCTATCTATATCTGTTAGTCAGTCTGTCTAACTGTCTGATGTCCGTCTGTCCATCTATTTATATACTACACTCGGCGTCATAAGACCCTCGAAAGCTTTTTATCATTGTATATGAACAGACAAGTTCAGTCATAGTCGCAGTACTACATTGGCGACCAGCTTATCCACGTTGAAAAGAAAGTATTAACAGCATTATTGAAGAGTTTTGTGACACTATTTTCACCAACTTTTTTCAATTGAGATTGATATAGTTGCCTATCAGAGCATACTAGAATGAAAGACAGACTCAACTGATGGCTGTAATTGTGCATTCATAAAATACTTACTAGCAGTGTAATGGAAAAGTTTTAAGTTTTGTTATTTTTTAAAATTAAAAGCCTTGGGACAACCCGACACTGTTCTGTCACTCAGAGAAAAAGGTAAACATAGACAGTGGTTTCAAAGACCCTGCTGACGGCCCTCAGGCTTCCTGCGAATCTTTGAAAAAGGTGCATGAACAAGAAGGTCCACTGGACTGAGCTGTTACTTTTGACCAGGCCAGGAGGGTCTTCCTCTGCTGTTGGCTAAGTCTTGCCGACACCCTCACTTGCTGTCCCGCGAACGAGCTTCGGAAGGCTGCCCTAGCTGGGGGGTTAACTAACCACTGTCCTAGGTAGGTGTCCGTGGGTAACCGACATTTTGGTACCGCTGGGATGCGGGTTGCTGCCCGGGTGGGCGGTTTGGCGAAGGCTGGCTCGCCCCGGTACGCTTTGGGCCAGAAGAGAGGTTGGGGGGCCGGGCGCGCCGAGCTGTGTCTGGCCAAGACTTCGTGACGAAGCCCGATGAACAAGGCCAGCACTGCTTCCCACGTCCCTGAGGATTAGAAAAAGCCAGTTTCAAATCCCCGCAATTACATCCCAGGTAAGCTAGGTAATTTAGCCAGTGGGAGTGTATTCCTTACAATGCACCTTGGGAAGGCGCCTCGAAAAATGTCCGGATATGCCTGCATGGAGGGCCCTCAGGCCTTGAGTGCGAGGAGTGCTAGCAGCGATATCAGGAAGCATTTGGGCCTTGCGCAGGGTCCCGCTGGAGAATGGGGCGGCCTCCAGATAAAGGACTCCGAGTGACGGCGCCGGGACCTTGAGCCTGGTGCTGGGCAGCAAGGTCCATGGCGCTGCTGGTGGCGGGAGCTAGGGTGGGGCGGCTCTACAACGCTCAATTATGGCACTTGGACTACAGAGAAATCGGAGGAGGTGACGAACAGGTGCCATAGGTCTAAGTTGGTATATGGCACCGTCCGCCCTCTTTGTGCCTGGTGGATGAATAGGGCATTCTCCGCTCGTCTATGGGGCGGGCCTTAGTTAGAAAAGGTCAGGGCTGGGGACCCGGTCTGGCGGCTCCCCCTACCTGCTGCCTTTGTCAAATGGGGCTCCGAGCCCCTAGTGAACCCAGCGGGAGGTTCCAATCTGCCAAGCCCTGGCGAGTGATGGTCCCTGTCGATGGGAGCCTCTGTGGGGATTTGCCCGATCCCCGTGGTTTTGCAACCAGATTATGTCCCCCTGGTTGTTGCCGCCCGTGGAGAAGGATTAAAAGCCTCCGATGGAAGAGTGCCAGTATATGAATTTTTGACCCTGATAGGAAAGCAAGGTAAGGCAAGGTATGGGTTCTATGTTGAACCCTGCCTTGAAATCTGGCTATATAGGTACTGGCTCTATAAGCCTTACTCACCACACTGCTCCCTAGGAGTTTAGTACACCCCACCACCATGTCATCTCCACAATTCCACTACCATGCAAACTGCTAAGAGCCCTACTAGCTCTCAGCTCACTTGGGATTAGAGTCAAACAAGCATAGACAGTTTAATGTTGGTATTTATTTGGCTTCTTTTAGTTTGCTGTTACTCAACAAAGCATATTCGTTCTTTTGTCTTGTTTCTCTCTCTCTCTCTCTCTCTTAACATTATTTATGTGATTTCATCCTGACACTTCTTTTTTTTTTTTTTTTAGAGAAAAACAAATTCCGATTATTCTCCTGTAATTTTAGAGGAGGGGTGCCTAACTACATCTGTAAAGTTTTGTGTGCACAGAGCACCCAAAAAAGATGTTTTGAATGGTCGAATGTCGCTGACCAGCTTTGGTTTCTTCCCCATCATGCCGCGTATATTAACATTGTAATCGATTGATGAATGACTAACATTTCAAGACAATAAAAAAAAATCGGAGTGTTTATTTGGGCCTAGACGGCGGCTACAAAAATACGCTCATAAAAAGTGCATGTATAATACCATAACTACCATTTTAGGGATAAGAACCACGCCTATATTTTACCCACTAGTTTTCAAAGACCTCTCAGAATAAATAAGAACTTATCTGTCCGCAGAAGAATTTTTAAAAAAGGAAAAAGGGACAGAATAATCAGCATCACATCCATAAAAAAGCAACAGTGTCACCAATAATAGTTACAACATTCTCACTTTTGATGCTTTTATTCCAGATGATAATAGGCAGCTACAGAGCATTCCCAGACACCTGGCCTACACGTATAGGTCGTGCACTCACACGCAGTTGGTGTGCATTCAGAGTCATGGGAAATGCAAACAGAAACAGCTACTGGGAAAGTCTCGATGCATTGGGTAAGGGTGTTGTTTAGTGGTCAGAAACGAAAGTATTCAGACCATCAGATTTCCATGCCGCTGATACCATAATACGGGAAAATTGCAAGCTGTTGCCTCATGCTATAAACCTAGGAATACATTTAGTGACGAAGAACTCTCTGCAAAGATTATATCCCGGACATTCTTTTATGACCCATGTAATAGGTTTCCACTGCCTCCACCTCCCAGTCTTGTTTGGGTCTTCTTCACGTTCAACTCCATCCCGGAAATCGATGTTCACGTTCCGTTATATCTTTTTATGGATACTTAAGGAAACATGCGAGCTTACATAGGTAAGTGAAGCTTGTTTCTGATTTTCTCGAGTAAGTCATCAGGAGCTGAGTGGGAGGATGACAACAAAATTAACACACAGAGGCTCTTGCTTAGTTTCAAGAAGCCACATCTTCCCACAAATAAGGATACCTTGGGTAGATGGATTAAATCTATGTTAGATTTAGCTGGAACTGATGTAATTTTTTTCTGCATATACCACTAGCTATGCGAGCACTTCAGCAGCCTCTGAGGCAGGTTTCCCACTAAAAACAATTTTAGAAGCTGCTGGCTGGTCTCAATAGAGTACATTTGCTCGTTTCTAAAGAAGAATGTCAACAGTTAGTACCAATGCAAAGTTTATGACATCAGAGAGCAGTGTCCTATGTAAGCATCGTCATTTAGGATCAAATATTAAAATGTTTTCATTAAAAGCTCTTGGTTGCAAGGTACCAGCTGCCATATTCAAAACTTTGTATTATCCAGAATAAGAAGAAAAGCAATTGTTATGTCACATGACTGATTAGTATAGCCTGCATCATGTGGTGATACAAATAGCCTGGCCTTTTAGCACTTGATGTTTCAAGGGTCTTCTTATGATCCATCATAAATACTGTATTTGTTCACATATAAATATCAACATGGTCATTCTTTTAAAAGGGTAATGATGTCTTCAAAGTGTTATAAAAATGAAGTCTCAGCGAATGCATTCTTATTATACAGGCTTATACGTCATCTACAGAGTCCAAGATGTAGACAGAGAACAAAGACTAATGAAGGCGAGTTTTCGTTGTGTTGATGTTTTTGTTGTTGTTTTTCTGTTGCTGTTGTTGTTGTTGTTGTTGTTGCAAACTATAACATCACCACCATAACACAAAACTTTGTTGGAATGCGGCGATTCCCACGAGAAGTCGCATATTTACTTATATCCGCCTTGTAAACGTTTAACTATACCATCTTTGATCATTGAAAATTATTTGCGCATTTTGATGTCCTTTTATAACTCATAAACTAGTCGTCCGTTCAGCATTATATTTTATATATAGATATACTTGTATCAGCCTTTTGACCTAAAATGTTCCCCCTGTGTTAGGTGCTAATCGTGCTGATTTGTGTGCCGTTAAATCCTGACAAAAACATGAAAACAACACAAACAAATGTTGTTGTCGTTATTGGTGTTGTTGTTTTTGTTTTCTGGAAAATGAACACAAAATAATGAAATTATAAATTATAAGTTGTCTTTTTTACTTGAATAAGAAATCAGATGGATTCATATATATCATTTTTTTTCAAGAAAGTTGATACAAAATAGTGACATTTTGAATTCATTGTGTTCACAATTTTGCGAAATTGCACTATGTACATCTTCCCCTTGTGTGGTCCATTGATCAGTTCCTGCTAGCGATTAGAGTGAAACTGCACACAACTTGTATGAATAGTGAAAATACAGGTATCAGGAAACAAATCTAATACATATTGTCTTCTCTACCACCCCCAAAGTCATTCTGCTTGGTAGATCTGTAGAATGAAAGTATGCCCAATTTTTATTTTTATTTATTATATTATTATTATTGTTTTCTCTAAAGCCTGTGCCACATAGATAAACTTTGTATACGTATATGAAAGTGTTTACGACTTGCTGCTGTAAAAATGTTAATAGAATATATGTGTAAACTGTCTTAACATGATGCCAAACTAGTACTTTCTCTGCTGTTTTTTCTGTCTCAGCAATGCTTTTATATCACCTGAATGCTGTGCAATATGTAATTTTATTCTATGTGAGAATGTGTGTTTATGTTTGCGTATGTATATTCGTATGTATAGGTAAAAATAAATTCAGCACGTGCGTTGCTTTAACAAAACTAATTCTAATATACATTATCAAGAAATCATGTATGCCACATGGGCACAAGTTATATTGAAAAAGAATTTATAATTCAGATGACAAAAAAATGCTCAGAGCACTACTTAAAAAAAAAACGGAAGCTTGCGAGGAAAAACGTATCAATGACTAGCCCATAGCAATCTTACTTGTATTCAAAAAGGAATTTTGCGAAAAAAAAAACAAAAACAATTAACTAATAAGTAGCCTATAACCAGCGTTTATACGTACATGTTTATTCATATAATTAGCCGGTATATAAAATAGGCAGATTGATATAAATAATAACATAAAATAAAACAAAATGAAGAGCTTCTTCTATCCTGTTTTCACCAGTCTATCTGTCGTATTTCAGAGAAATCAGCGCAATTTGTCCATAAAGTCAGCCAGAAACTTATTGTTTTGTAACTTTTGTGGCTGCAATACAAAGCCATGAGTAGTAAATCTGTGAAAGCATAACTAATCAGGTATTTGAAACTGGATTTTTACTCAAAATATTCGGTTATGGGTTTTTGTTTTCTTTTAGAAATTGTGCCTTTATCAAAACAAAAACAAAAAAAGTATTTAAAAAGTTGCTATGTCGCTATTCTACGGTGTTGGAGGGTGACTATTCCTAGATTGACAGGGCATTCTCCCATTTCAATCCTTCTAAAATATATTTGTAAGACTTAATTACTATCTCCTTTACAAGTATGGCTGACAATCTCGTGCCCTCATCGCAGCGAATATCATCGACCTCAAAAATTACCTAATGAGGGTGAAATAAGCTTCGTCTCTGCTGTTTCAGAATGCAGTAGTACACTGTCTGTTACAGCAAGGGTTAAGACACTCTTAGTTTTGACCGACATAGAGATGGCGGCCATATATAGATTCCCTGGACTCGGAAGAACCCACGGCTACCTCTGAGGTTAAAAACCCCATTAAAAACTCTTTATGACTGTTTTCAGATGAAAAAAAAAAGTAAATGTGTTTTTCTCTCAAAATGAGGTTTGTTATAACAAATTATGTATCTGTTTTTATTATTATTATTATTTAATTTCTGGACCAGTTCCCATGAAATTTGGCATGAACAAAACAATGTACGAGGAGGAAAACTGATTTGAGAGAATGCTTGAAGGCATTTTCAATTTTTAAGGAATTTGAGACTTTCAGGTCAAATTGTTTGGAAAGTCTGTGTAACCTCTTAACATATCGACTTTAAAAATTTGATTAAAAAAAAAAAAGGTCAATCATCACATATCTTTTCCGACTATTTTTACATTTCAACGGAAAAGTACATGTATGTACGCAAAAGTTTTGAGAAGATCGGTTACAACATATATGGACTCCTATTTATAGAACATCTTGCAATATCGAGCAGCGAAATTGAAGATAGCGGCCGTGTCCATGACAACCAATAACCATAATGATTTCAGCTCGTTTGACCATGCCAGGTGGTTTCAATAATAACTGTCCTACCCCCCCCCCACCCTGTTCCACACCCCTCCCCTAAGTTGTATTTCTTATTATCTAATGTGAAATTTCCTTCCAAACCTCTTTAGGAAATCAGAACTCTTGCATGGATTATAGCTTTTGTCTTGATGTGGACAGAAAAAGCTATGGCCGTAGACGTATGTCCCACAGGAATGTTCAAGTACAAACCAAACGAAGGTCCAGATATTTGTATGTTTTGTTACCCAGGATCATTCATGCCGCAGCATCTGCACACTGAGAGAATGTGCTACGACTGCACACAGATTCAAAATCCAGACCTAGAGATTCTCATGTCTCCGTGCGATAAGTTCCAAGACACAGAGATCCACTGCATCGATGGCTATTTCCGTACCAAACCCGCCTACCCTGAGATTAGAGGACATTGTCAGAAATGTACAGAATGTCCATATGCCAAAGGTGGATGTCATGGGACAGAAGATACTCTGTGCTGCCCTGGTGAAGATTATGCTGTCCGTGTCAACAAAGAGGGGAGACCTGAATGTGTACGTCTATGTGGACCAGGCCACTTCTTAGACCCAGTCAATAATCAATGCTTGCCCTGTCCAGCAAACACCTTTATGCAAGAGGAAAGTCACACTGATATCTACTGCTTGCCCTGCAATGAGCCAACATCTGAGAATGAGGTCGTCATCCTGCCCTGTACTAGTACTCAGCCAGCCCTCATTGGTTGTAAAGAAGGTTATTATCAACGATCTACACAGGCCTATCCTTTCCATGGCTGTGCTAAGTGTCAGGTGTGCTCTGAGAACACATCTGGTCATGTCTATGAAGCTCGAGTCTGTGACAAGTACAGGGACAGTGTCTGCTGCAGTGACCCTGACATGATGGTGGTGGACACAGCTGAGGGACCACCGTGTCAACATCTAACAACAACTGCAGCATCAAGGGCAGGTACGTATTTTTGTGTACAAGCCTATGTAAGAGCAGCTCAGTTTTGCTGTCTAAAAAAATAAAAATAAGTAAATGGGAACACATCAGTACAGTAAAGTGATCACGGCGCAGCGTTACTTTGAGGTAGAATCATTCCATCGACGTTAGTTAATATTATACCTATAATATCTCAGCGCCTCCCTTTCTCCTCCTCCCCCTCCCCCCCCCCCATCCCTTTCTTCTCTTTTAATATGGCAAGGCTACCCTAACGCTAACTGATTCAGCTTTCCTAAATTAATTGTGATGGGGTGATAAGAACGCCCCCTCCCCCGTCTCCCCCTCCCCTTACGAAAAAAAAAAAAAAATCCGAAGTGATCTGGCAATCCTGCTTTTATGCAGTTTGATGTTTGCCCAATTTTGTGATATCTTCTCAAAGTCCTTAATCCATTATGGACTCTCAAACCATTTTGAGCTCCTGTCAGTTTTTGTGGCAGGAAACTGAGGTTGTGGATGAGGAAAGGCATTCATACCACCTAAGACTGGTGCGTCAGTGCCAATATCTAATAGAACGCAAGAAATGGCAAATTATTATTATTATTATTATTATCATCATCATTTAGTATTCATACGGCCTCTTAGTCTTTAAAAATGGCAATTGCAGCAAAGAATTTGTATTCAGTTGAAAGAAAAGAAACCCTCAAGAAGATATTTTCTAATCTTTCGAAATTTTCCACCTTACTCTTCATCCGATTAACGGCTATTTTTGGACATGTTTTTTGAACAGACATGGAAAGTCTAACGAGTTACAAGGGTCTCATATACAATCTAAAAAAAAACCTTTCCTGTATCCAGATATGAAGACAGACATGTAAATAAATCTAGGATTTGTATGTGGAGTTTTCATTTTTTTTTTTTTTTTAATAGACAGCACTCTGCCGATTTTTCTGAGGCGGTGTGGCAGGGGAGAGTACTTAATCATTGGAGCTAAAGGACGCCCAGCCACTTGTCTCCCATGTCGAGATGGAACTTGTATGACAGAGACCGACCACTTCAGAACCAGTTGTTCCCCTTGTGCTGATTTAGTGGATCCGAAAAGCTCTGAGCACATGATGAGGAGTTCGGATTGTAAACAACAGCAAAGTTGGTTCCTTGCTCACTCTGCAGTGTTTTCAGTTACCGTATCTTACATTGGTATTTTTTAATTGAAGTGGTCATGGTCTGATTCTGGCTGGCTTTTATCATGAAGTATCAGTGTAACTTTCTGTCCATTTATCCGTCTATTTAGCAGTCTATCTACCCGTCTCTGCCTGTCTGTTTGCCTGTCTCTCTATCTATATGTCTCTATTTACCTTTCTAGCACACTACCTAGCATCATCACAGTCAATCAAGCATATCTGTATGAATGATGAAACAAAAGCACAATGAAATCAAATGCTAACCTTCCGAGAAATACAATCTGAACGGATTGGTTAACAGTCCTGTCGAACTGAACTCCCGCCTCTAGAAATACATCAGACACATCTCTATTAAGCCCATAGCTCCCATTTTTTTTTGGTTATCTGGGTTTTGGAAATACACGAACTGAAGTAATTGTGTGTTCAGCATGTACTTATGAATGAATAGGACTATATCAGACATAGTTATATATACCAATCAACTGAAAAACAAAAAAAAGAAAGAAAGAAAGAAAGAAACGAGTGAGGTGCACACTGCATGTGTTATGCTTCTATATATGTAACTCTCCTTTCATTAGATTTATGGACAACACATGTAGTATGATTGGATACATGGGAAGCAGGAAAAAAAAAAAAAGATGAGAACAAATTATGGACATTTACCAAAGTGCTAGAAAAGGGGCGAATATGGGTAGGATGGCCGAAAAACATACATTTACACATCCATCCATCCATCCATCCATCCATCATCCATCCATCCATCCATCCATCCATCCATCCATCCATCCATCCATCCA
>JBCAUA010040828.1:0-26031 GCA_038406235.1 Peronia verruculata | reverse complement strand
GATAGATAGATAGATAGATAGATAGATAGATAGATAGATAGATAGATAGATAGATAGATAGATAGATAGATAAGAAATGGACAAACAAGAGAGAGAGGAGAGAGAGACAAACAGACAGTCCTAGAGAGGAGAGAGAGAAAGAGAGAGAGAGAGAGTACGCGAGAAAGTGAACAGATAAACAAAACTGTATTAGAAACAAAGTCACATACAATCCAAATTCATATTTTTCTACAATCTCACCCCACTAACTGCTTGTTCAAATACATGTTGTTGTTTGTATTTTCGAATAAAGCTGGCCGCTTTTGTACCTTTACAGTTAATCTTTTTCAAGAGCCTATAATTTTCTTCGGATTCTATGAGAGAAGGTCAGGAGCATTCTACTGCAACCGTAAAATGGTCTTTTTTTTCCATAAGAGAAAATGGTGAAACGGTGGAGAGACGTGGGCTAACCACTCTGGCACCAGTGCTTAATTTGGAAGTGATAGGTAAAATCCTAGAGTAACTTATTTCACGGTACTTTAGTTTCCAGAGGTCAACTACCGTAAAGGGTTTACTGCTGTTATTATCACTGTTGTTGTTATGTTATTTTTCTAATGTTCACGTGCATGTGAGCAGCTGTTATTCAACATCACGCTACCTTAATGGCAAGTGTAAACGGAGCTTCATCTCGAGGACAGGATAGATACAGCGTATCGTTTCATAATTTATCCTGTGTTATCTGTCAATCGTATTGCGGTTAAATGTGTTGGCAATTTTGTTTTTCATCTATTTTGTTTTCCCTATCATTTGATCATACTTAAAGTAATTTTGCACGAGCCGTTTTTGAAACCTCAGCGCAAACGAATCTCTTTGGGTACTAAAGAGTGTGCAACCTCTGATCAAAAACGACTATGAGCTCCAAATGAAAATTCGCTAGATCTATATCACGCTTGCCTGTGATGTTACTGAGTTCGGGTCAGTGCAGTAACAGGTCACATAACATTTCAGTGCACATGACTTTCGCGTCAATGGATACCAAGGTATTTCTCAGCCTGACCTTCAGCACCGACATTACCTTACACCTTCTTCAAACACACCTGTATAGCAACGGCACCTAGATATAGAATCTACTCCTGAATTGACAAAATAAGTTGCTTATTCAGAATGTCACGTTAGGCTCATTCTTATGTCTGTAGAAAACTATCTTCACATTTTAAGTATCGCTATTGCGGAATACAATTGTTTCCATCCCATAATATGCCATTATCTCATTTGTTTGTGAACTAACATCTAGCATTATATCCTATTTCCACACAGTTAGAAACAAACTGCTTTTGTAAGGCTATAATAAATAGAGAGAACGCCCTGTTATGTTACATAATTGCAGAAAAAAAAATGAGATTAATTGTGGAAGTTTAATAACCTTATAAAGATTCAACTGTTTTCATCTTCAACTACGAGAGCCCAACATTTATGAAAACTAGATTACAATTATTCAAGTCATGGAGTAAGATAAGAGCAAACTGTTGTCAAGATTGTAATTAATGTAGCATCTTATTCTAAAGATAATTAGGTGCATGGCTCCACAGGTTACAATGTGTCAATGCTTTTGGAAATAGTATCTAAACGTCACGTGTTTGTCTTTAAAAATGTCGTCATTTTTGTCTGCGTTATTCACTCTGGGTAATTTAGTAATTATCATAGTTTAAGGGGGGGGGGGGGGGGGCTGAAATCGGGTTTTTTGCTAAATTTTTTTTTTTAAAAGTTTTTGAGCTTATGCTCCCTCTTAAAAGGTATGCCTTTTGTCAGTATAAAAAGGGCAAAAATAAGCTGACATGTCCATTCCAAGATCTTGAAAAGCTGATCATTCAATTGTTGACCAGTTTCTCTAACATGCAGATCCTCGTTCAAACAGGGCTAAATATTCAATGATAGATCGACAATATGTCACTTACTAAGGACAAATGTTGCACACACACACACACACACATACACACACACACACACACACTCACACAAACACACACACACACACGTGCGCGCACACACACACACACAAAGAAGACATTGCGGCCTATATATAGGCTCCCAGGACCCTGAAACTGCTCCACGGCTGGCCCTTAGCGATAGTGGTAAGGGAGCAAAAAGAGATAAAAAAATATGAACAGAGGTCCAGTAAACGACAAAAAAAGTCATAGAAATCACGGAGAGAATCTTAGAATGTGAAACAATTATGTGTTTAGTTTGAAAGCTCGATTTAAAATCTTCTTTTAAGTATGCTTCTTCGTTATCTTTCTAAAAAGAAAATAACAATAATAATAACAAAAAATAATAAATAAATAAAACTGGGGAACTTAAACTGAGTACTTTATAGAAAATCTGGTTTGGAAAATTTAGATATTGAACTGGAAAATGTATACGCAAAATTCCAAGTAAATCGGTTGGAAAAACAAAGCCTACTTAAAGTTACGCAATATTGGGTATCCAAATCCAAGATGGCGGCCGTTGCCATGGCAATAATGAGTGATTTCAATTTTTTTTTAAAATTGTTTTTCTGTAATTTGAGCCTGCCAAACTGATGGTAATTATCAAAATCATCTCCCTCGATCGATTAAAAAAAAAGTCCGTCTATCTGCTTGAGGGCGCCGACACAAAGCTGAAGAACAAGATGGATGTTTAGACGTAGGATACTGAATTTGAGCAGTAGGAAGTAGGAAGACAAAAATTGTACTTTTGTAGGAGAGAAATAAAGGATATAGTAACGATGACACTTTTATGTAGCTTATAGCCTCTCAAGCCTAAGAAAGTAGAATGATTATCTCAATTTAAAGTGGTGAGAAGTTTGGTAAGAAGATGTGTGTGTGTGTGTGTGTGTGGGGGGGGGGGCTGGAAATTTGGAAATTGAAAGTTTTTGTGCAGGCAGCTGGGTCTCGTATTCTTCATCAGACTTTTTATGCCAAGGGTTCTTTAACCTGACGACCATCAGGACCTCCGAGATATCTTCACTCTTATCCGAAAAGCTGGAAGTCGGCCTTCCCTACCCAAGAAGCCAGGGGACCGTTGAGTCACACAAAAAAAGTTCTAATCTCCTAATCTTTCCTCTTCTTCGACAGAATCTGAATTTTGAGTCCACGATGTAGGTTTCTCGCCGACGAGAGAACGCCGTATCCATTGACCACGGCGACCTCTTGATGAGGACAAATATAATGACAAATACCTAAGCTAATTGAATGATCAACAATACCGTCACACAGAACATCAATCGGAAGTAAAAACTCACACCAGCGGCTAACTTGCGCAGCGTGCCCTTTATTTTGTGAAACCCCGAACATGTAAAAAGAATGTCCACATTTCTTCTAATTATCTCGCCATCTCTAATATTTAGATGATAATTAATGATATATAGTGTAATTATTGATAAGTAAATACGAACACAGTTCATGATAAACAAACTAACAACACATAAGTACAAAAAAGGGAAAAAACTTATAAATAAAAAAAAAGAAAGAAAAACAGTACAAAAACATAAAGTAATAATAATAGTAATAATAATTATTATCATAGCAATATTAATAACAAACCATTCCATCAACAACATAGCTTGCGGTTAAGCCCAGACAAAAATGTCTGCAATATAAGTGCGTCAACACAATTTTGCTTTGTTTCACAAAACTTACAACCTTAAAGTTTACATCATTAAATTCTCCCTGTTTTTGAATCATGGGTTCTCTCAAAATGCACTCGTTGGCATTTGTACAAAGAGGATTTACTTTACGGTGGGTGCAATACTGCTTCTCTCGGGCGTGGCTCATATGAACGAAAACGAAGGTTGCCACTTAGATTAAGAGTGACTCTGTTATATATCTGCTCATGTTCAAGAATCATCACAACCAGGACTCAACAAAAGAATAAACAAAACAAGATCAGCTATACTGTCCACATGAAAAGATTTGAACATTTAAAGACCAACAACTCACACTACAATTTTCAAATTCTTCATTCTGCTTTGGAATTCTTTTGAAATGAATATTACTTTATATGCGTACGCTTGCGCTCGCGCGCGGGCGCGCGCGTGTGTGTGTGTGTGTGTGAGTGTGTCTCTGTGTGTGTATGTTTGTGTGTGTTTGCTCAGCCTCAGCCTGTTCAATCCCAACCTGCTGATCCGCTTGCCCTCACACACACATGCACACACACACATATAAACAAAGCCAAGTAAAACAAAAATGAAACTATATTTTTTTATAATAAATTCTTCCCTAAAAGTCTAACGATACTTTAAATAAAACAAAACTTATATTACTTCAAAAATAAGAAGAAGTTCATTCGAAGTTTCATATGACATAGCTGGACTGTTAGTTTTGCACCTTACAGGAATATGTCTTGATTATTACCCTTATACCGAATAGCTGGTCCAGGCGAGACAACTTTGTCTCCCTCGGCGCTAAAAGGCATACAAGGAAAGACAAAACAATTATTGGTTGACTTCTATTCCATAATCCCATAATATCCCCCTCCCCCATTAAGAAATATAGTTATATGGAAGTGATCTCTAGCAGCATAGTAACATTGCACCCTCAAGGACATGTCCGTCTGTAGACGACACATTTCAGGAAGCGTAAATCGCACAACGATCACCATTAAATGACGCAAAAACTTCGGCGAATGTGATCCACTGAATATGCCATGTAAGTGAAACAAAGCAAGTTGTGCAGTACAAACATAATTATGTGATACAATATGTAAAATACATTACCCAAAACTGATCATACTTATTTTAGCGCAAGTAGGCATGACAATTAACACCATTGATAATGAAATTACGCCATTCTAAAACAATAATACTTATATCGTGAGCACTTTCATCAATGGTAAATAATTTCAGATCATTTACTTACAAATAAGTACTGTACATCAAGTGAAAAAAAAAAAAAAAAGAAAAAACAAGAAGAACACAACACATAATGTAAAATACTCTCATGATAAAAAGAAATATATTACTTAAGCAAATGAGTGTATGGTCGGTACATAAATATGTAAAAAAAAAAAAAAAGACGAATGACTTTTCTTTAAAAATAAATAAATAAGTAAGTAGGTACAACTGGGCCGATGCAAAATACAAGGTAATAATAACATTATCAAATAAATTAATAATAAATGATAAATGTATTATTAACATATCACCCAAACAAGGGGGAAAAAAACAACAAAACACTTGCAGTTACACATTACGCCCACTCAAGTGGTATTGAAAAAATCAAACGAACAAACAAATTATGTCATGATGGCATCTCATGACTATCTATTCCGTTGGGCTCTTAATGTGCACACTGAAGATTGATTGTGTTATTCACAATAGAAAACACATAGAACATACTATTTTTTGTAGAGAAATTATTCTTACCAAATAGTTTTCAAAGAAACTGCAAACACTTTCAAAGTTTCCTAGCGCCTAGACTCGACTTTGGATCAAATCATCTGTTTTCTCTGCCCCAGAATAAAATATTTATCGTACTCCCCGTGAGACAATTGAATTATAAAGTTTATCAAATATAATTTTATTTTTATAAAAGTCACTCTCTTAAAGGGTTTCTGACACACATTCTCTCTCTTCCTTCATAATTTCTGCTTCTTTTTTTTTCCTCTCTCGCTCCCTTCTTCTTGTTGATTCTCTCTTTGACTGTGTGTCTGTTTGTCTATCTGGCCCTTTTCATTTTCATGCAATTTATAAAAAAAGAAATAAAGCATTACCATGATCAAATGGAAAAGGTAAAGATACCTTTCAAATTCCTAACACATCTGCCTGTCTCTTAAGCTCGCTTATAGACTAGCAGTGAGGAAATGACAAGATACATAAATTAGTAGTCTTTAAAGACAAGAATTTACTAGGAGTAGGAACAATGCTCATCATAATGACCCATTTTTTTTTTTGTTCCAGGCAGCGTGTTTCATCAAAGAACTTTATTCTGAGACAGTATAATAAAGCGAATGTGATGTTAGGAGGCAGGGGGAGAGGGAAGGGCGTTTTGATCATCTACTTTTATATACCCCTCCAAGTCATCAAGGTTTCCCACCGTTATAGGCTCAACTGAGCCAGCCGTGGTCGTGCCACCGCCCAAATCAAACAAACGTAAGAGAGATGGACTGTGTCTTGTGAAGAGCCCCGGGCCCAAAGATATCTAGCAAAGATAAATAAAGACAAAAAGCCAAACCGAAAAAGAACCCGAACAAATGTTACCAAGGGAAATGTTGAAATTGTTTTTCATACAAAAATAGGGGTTAGGAGAATAGTTTGGTCCCCCCCCCCCCCCGCGCGTAAAGGATATGACTAAATATTCTCTATACTGCGTTTTTTTCTGATGTCAGGGCATTATATCAATGGCATGCTGTTCAAAGGCAGCCACATTTTGCCCGGAACCATTATTTGGTTGGTATTTCTCAGTAAACCTGTCTTTTCAGTAAAGTTGGAGTCTCTCCGACATTGAAAGAATTTTTTTTTTCTTACTATTTGCTGAGGTTATAGAACTCTGTCTCGTCAGAGTAAGATAAGCACAGAACAAAGTTCACATTTAGAATTTAAGAATGAAACTAAATTCCTCATGTGCCTCATTAAGAACTTTATTTCCATTTCTCTTTCTTGTGCTGTACTATGATACCCGGGGACAACTTGTCTCGTAAGGTGGGTAGTATACATAATAAATCCACTACTGGAATGAGTGATCAGTCTTCATACATTATCATAATCATGGCCACCTCCGTATTTGATAAAGCATAGTTTTACACACATACATACAGAAAAAAAAAGTTCATATCTGTCTTTTATAATGTTCTTCATTTAAACTCCCCTATTGAACTGCTCTGAAGTGGATGTCATATATTCTGGCTGACTGCCAGGCTGACGTATTCAAAGTCAACAACATGGCATCATCACCTTGATTTGAGCACCAAATATATCATCAGATAACTCATTTTGACGTAAGAACTAGAGGACATAATAGGCCAAAAAGGAACGAACCAGATTTTCTTGATGTTAAATGAACGGGTGTCACTTCAAATATAATGGTGCTCTTCTTCAAATTTCCAAACTTTCAGTTAAGCATTATTTTAGGTTTGAAAAATATAATCGTTTCTACAACACTTTCCATTTTAATGTTCAAACATGACTTTTTAAATGGCTTTCCAGGTATTTGCTTTCACCTCTCCTTACTCATGATCGTTCCATCTAAAATACAACTGTCATAACAGATTGACAAAGAAATAACAGCAACAAAAAGGTGATCACATACTTTACATTGACAGTAACACATGGTCGACTCATGAAGTAAAACAAACACGTACACACACACACACACACACACACACACACACACACACACACACACACACACACAAACACACTCATAAAATGTTAAAGCAAGAGACACAAAGCCATTTTTAAAGTCGTGGTCTGTAACAAATGTCGTACAAAAGCCAAGAAATCATCTTGCCCAACCCATATTCCAAATACAAATATCCAAGTCCTATATTATAAAACTTTTTTTTTTCTAATAGCTTGTTACTCTACCCCACCTTTACTTCAAAGTTGATTCATACTCATCGTAGTTAAGCTAAAAGTGATTAGATCGAGTAATTTCATATCACTCATTTTCTCTACGACTTTTTGTAGCCCTGCAGCGGTGATGATTTGCCAGAAACAATATAAAATAAGAGCTGGAGTGGGTTGTTGTTTTTTTTTTTAATAAAATGCGCTGAGTACTAAAACACTGCTATGATCCATTATTAGTCATTTTCCACATGGCTCCTAGCATGAAATGACGAACCCACAAATGAAGGGAAGAAACTTGTTCACACTGCGGAAAACATATTTAACAATTGTTTCCCCTGATGTACCATACCGGATCTTGGCCGCTCATGGGCAATATTCTGACAATACAAAATTTTTGTAACAGTCCGGAGACATCCCTGGGATGATAAATAATTGTCAATGAAATGGAACTTTTGCACATAATGTTCTAAGAATAAACAAAAAAAAAAAAAAAAAGAAAGTAATAGCTTTCTGAACCACCTCTCAATATTTAAACAAATCATACGTAAAATGAGAGACTTCCTGCATTGACCCACACGACATAACGAGTCGCAGGAGATTAAAAAAGCGTACAAAACCGTTACTACTGAATCCAAATTAATATGTGAATTTCAGAAAGTGTGGTAGAGATCAGTCTTTAAGGTAAACCAAGATTTCATATTTGAAAATGTTCACTATGTGACTCACGTTTTCCCAATCGCCTTCACATACTGATGCCAATGCCAACCCTCCGACCGAAACCTGCCAACACTTTACTTTCATATTTCCTCTCGAAGTGAGCCTCCCAGGAAGAAAGAATTCAATTATCTACAGATAAAGAACGAGAAGGAAACCTCTGTTTCTGTCAACATTCATTTTCATTCTGCTGGGAATGAATAATCACATGCTAGAGTTTCACTGGTGGACTTTCATTATTCTAGAATCTTACAAGTAATTTTTATACAATTATTCAGATTAACCGTAAAATCAGATCAAAGCCTATTCTACCTGCTGCAGGTCCTGCCCCATGGAAGAAATGATATATGTTGAGAAAAGAGTTCCTGGAGAAACGCACACTTCTTTTTCCTTGTTCTTGTTGTTGTTGGTGGTGTGTTGTTAACTTTGTCTAGTTTATGTTATTTCAATTTATATGTTAGCTTCTGATTTTATCTCAGTTCATCCCAGAGTCTTCTAGCTCGCAATCAAGCACGGTGCCAAGTTGCGAGTATATCTCTAGTTGTAACAAACAGCAAACAACGGTGACAGAAAAACATCAAGGTATTGTTATGCATTATATTCCCAAGACTTAAATATTCATGATCACCAGTGTACAAAAGATCTTTTTTTTTTTTTTCTTGTCAAACTCAAAAGCAAAAATGTGACACTTAAGACTGATGCAAATTTAACATATATAATACATATCATTCAATGCTCCTCGAACTGGAGTCTGTGTCCTTTTATAGCAATATTCACACACTGAATCCAATACCAGCACAATGATTACGATAGAAAATTGATGAATGAAAACTAACATGTGATTATAAATTGCACAACAACCACGAAAGACAACAGCACAGAATGTACGCGTTTGAAACACGGATAAGATAACCAATAACCATAATACTCAATCTAATATTTAAAGCATTGACACTATTCTCTTTTTTTAAAAAAATAAATTAACGGCCATGTGCGCATTTACATAAAATGTATATCATTCTGTTGAGAGCAAACTGATGATTATTTGAGACTATTTAACAAATGTAGGGCGTTTACTTTCCTAGGAAAGTAAAACTCTTACTGTGGTAAGGTATCGGACTGAGTCCTCATCTAAGCTGGTGATCCTGTGTTACTGCTTTCACTTAACTTTCAATGCTTTGCACATGATGCTGGAGAGCTAATGTAGGATATAAACGTAAATGCGCACTGAGCCATTGAGAGCATTACGTCTGCACAAACATCGACTGATAAGCTGTGACATGGACACTTGTAGCAGAACAACTGGATGAATTATGATGTCCCACACAGTGATAACCAATATGAATGAAGAGCATTGTAACGCTCGTTTTCTAATCAGGTGCTTTGTTTTTGTTTTGTTTGTTTGTTGTTGTTGTTGTTGTTTTTTGTCCTTTGTCAACATATTATTTCCTTCACATACAAAGGGCAGCTCCTTATTGAAAGCTTTGTCGCTGGTTCCAAGAATCTTATGTCTTTACGAGTCTGCAAGCTGTAACTGTTGGTCTTAAAGCCCTACAGGTATTGCACGTCGCCATAAATATTGCACTGTCCACCGTAACAATGGTTGTCATGTTATCACTGAGAGAATCTTTCTCCCACTTGGAGCAAACCACTTATGGTTCCATCCGAGTCATCAGACGTACTCACTAATCTTGTTCCATGAACATACTCTTTATGCTCATCCAAAATGTTTCCATAAGACAATCATCCGTTATGTACCTGTAAGGATCGCTGGCTCAAGAGCCGATCCTCGTGTACACAGTACAAAACAGTACTATATTGTGAAGATGTTACCAGTGCCACAGCCCTGTTCCTCGTGTTCCCTCAGCTGGCAATACAGTGTTCTAACGTTTTCGCTCGGACGCTTTTGTATGGCACTGAGGCCGACCGCTTCCGGCTGAGGAAGACATCAAACCTATACAAGGTGTTACGCCGGAGGCTGGACATTACATGAGTGATCTGTGTCTTGTTGCTGGCTGGGCTGTGTTTCATGCAGGTGACTCGCTCAGACACTGGGCGTTCTGCAGGGCTCAGACACCTTCTACGTTTCGAATCCCGTACCTTTCCTCCTTTATTCTTCAGCTTTTTCCTGTAAAGACAGAACTTCTGGTCGACAGGCTCCACGTTCCAGGCGATGGTCACACTGGAACATGTTGTCAGTTTATCAAATGTAAATATATCTCTTTTCTCTTTCTTTGGCATGGCAACTTTCGACCGACTAGGTTTGGAGGTAATAAAAACAGTAACGAATGTTTTCTTCTTTCTCTTCTTCTTCTTATCAGGGAATGTCATGAGGTAGGTACCTGGCGCAGCATTTCGAATGAAATGTCGCTTCCAATGCCGTGCTCTAGTCTTCTTACGAATCCGTGTGCCGTTATGATACAATTCAAAAGAAACGTTGGCAGCACATGGTATTACTTCAAATGCAAGTCTTCGCTCTGGAGCCTTTAATGTAAGCTGAACGCCCATCCTCCTCTTCAGGTTTATCGTTTTGGTGTCCCCAACTTCCATTTTCACAGGGGAACGTTTCCTTTTCTTTATAGTTACAGACGTTCCCTTGTAACTGGACGCAGTGTTCTTACTTTTGTCTCTAATGAATACATCAACATAGTAAGTTTTTCCGCGTCTAACTTTTGAGTGTGTGAAAGACGTTTTATTTCCCACGCACTGCTGAAAAATCATCTTAGACGGCGCCGCTTGAACAGGTTTGGCCTGACGTCTTAGCTCCTGATGTGTTTTATTTTCATTACGAAAACCCCACTCCGTAAAAGTAGGTCCTTCGTCGCCTCGAAGATAGGCCAAGGCTCCGCAAAGGGTGTGGAAGTTCCTAATGCGGCTGATAGTAACGCAGTATTCCACCGAAGGGTTCTTGTGGTTGACAGCCAAGCCGGAAGGCCACTCCAGCGTTATTGTTCTTTTAATGGCCTGAGCTTTGACCTCGTGATTCGGGGGTACCTCGGGATAGATGGAACCCCGGACATCCGGGTCAGTGGTGACGAAGACCTTGACCCAGGAGTCGCTGTCCAGAGATTTGATGGTGAGTTTGTAGATTCCTGCGGGTGCATTCACCTGGACAAAGCTCTCCCTAGTGTCACCAGTGAACTTCCGCAGAGTTACCCTTTTCTTCTTTTGCTGTCCTCCCCACGTGCGGCCTATCAAAGAGAAAAACAATAGCAACATCATTTGTCTATGTATTTGACACCAAACAATGAAACTAGATTAATAGAAACAGACCAAACAGTATAAACAGTTTAAAAATATTACAATTAAATGACCTCATATGGCTACAGTTCAAACACACACACACACACACACACACACACAAAAATAATAAAAGAGAGAAAGAATTTGGCATACAGGCCGCACATAAGATTATATCTTTCTTTACTATAATGTTACAGAATTTGCAGTGACATATCTTGTGCTCTAGAAAAGAAAAAAAAGTAACATCAACTTAAAATTTATCCTTGGGAGGTCGTTTTGTAGAATGACTCCATTCTAAAGTTCAACATTTTTTTTTCCTTATATAAACAATGACTTTTTTTTTTTTTTCCTCCAACTGAGTTAAGATCGCTGAGGTTCAAAATTCTCCCACTGTATTCCAGAATCCATCCGTATAATAATAATGCTGTCGTGGTATTTGGTGCACTTACGTCCTAGATTTTTTTCATTATGTCAGAGGTGTGTACTACGCTGAGGACTGTGGAACAATGATATCTAATTGTCTTAATTAAGTGCCGACGTCACAGTTTTTATAAACTTGCAACAGTTTGACTTACAAACATTTATTTAATTCTGAATGCTGACAAATGGGTTGTTTCACTTGTCGTGAATTTGCCATCTAAGACAATTAGGCTTTCAAGGATGGGACTGCCCCCAAAACCTAAAAGGTGTGAAGTTATAGATCACAGTACCTCGCCCCTTGGTTCGCCTTCTAGTTGGTTTTCTGCTCAGGGTCCAGCTGACCGAGGATGCACAAGGAGTCACCACGATTAGGATAGGCCCACCATCGAAATCGAGTACCACACTGTGGAGACGAAAGGATGAAACTAGTTAGATATTTATGACATTTGCTAGACATTAACTGAAACGCATCATGCCGTCATTGGCAGAAGAACAGATGGACCTACAACATCCAAGGCGACCGGTTAAAACACACAACAGAGATGGGTGGAGAAGACTGTGATGAATCCAAACGGAATTAAAGACTACATGAATAATAAATATGGTCACCACTAACCCATCCCCCCCCCTCTCTCTCTCTCTCTTTTTGTGTGTGTGTGTGTGTTTATGTATAGGTGTATGTGAGTGACTGCTATTGACAGCGATCACATTACTATGAAAGGCTAAGCTATATGACTTGACAAAGAAGTGAGATAATTCACTCTGAGTGAAGAGAAAGGGAAAGGATTTGAATTTTGCACGCTTACAAGTCAAGCAGGATAGTCATATCTTCAAAATTTTCCCTGATTGGCTTTTTCACTTGAAATAGTGAGATACCGTAAAAATTTCCTTTAAATAACATTGAGAAGTAGTGATTAAGGCCTTTTGATGATAGCAATCGTGGCTCAGAACCTTAAACATTGGGCAAATTTCTTTTCCTCTGTTAATATTGTTTTTGTCTCTACAGTTCAAGGCTACTTGCTATCACTTTAGTCTCGGGTCAACCAGACATTGTTAAATTTAGCTGCCTCATTCAGATACTCTATAGCTCTTGTGGAGAGTTTAACGAGTAAATGTGCATGAACAAAAGACTAACTGGTGAGAAGAATTATAAACAAAGGCACACATACACAAAGTGAGATATTCTTCTTTCAGGGATCAAGGAAGGATAGTGATTCTCGGGCTCAAATCCTGATTGGCCCCGACATTTTGTCCTTGGGAAAGACAATTTACACGAATTTCCTGACTCCACCCAGGTTTAGTTGGGTACCCGACTACAGACAGTGATTGATATTATTAGATTGATAAGGATTTGAGTGCCTAACAAGTAGCCGCCTTGTATGCTTCCTAGGAAGCTGAGTACGTTCATGAGTGTCTTCTTTGGGTCTGTCGGGGTAATAATAGATTGTAAAGTGCTTAGAGCCTGAACTCACGGGGATAGGCGCTATACAAATGCTCTCTATTATTATTATTATTACAATTATTATACACAGGTCTATAAGCTAGCATTCTTATGGATGTCGCATAATATGTCCAAACAACCATACATATAGCTAGCTGCACATACATCTATTCATATAACCCCATAGCCAGCCATAGAGAGAACCAGCCCTATAGACAACCATCCATACAGGTTGCCATCCAAATGGCGATCACGCAATCAGGTAACTATCCAAATAAACAACCGTCCAGATAGACAGGTTTAAATTTGATACATCGAACTTAACGATGCCTCAACACGTTGAATCGGACGACAACTTAAAAAATTTATTCTTAATTTTTTTTATTATCCTCGCCGAAAAAAAAATATTATAAACCATTTGATAAAATTTATTGCAGAGACTCCTGCCTTGTCTCAAAAAATGTATAATGTGATTTACATTTACAACATCTTAATTATGAAACTCCCTACAATTTATTATCGAGGTTTTCTGAAAAAAAAAAAAAAAACTATGTAAGAAAATAAAATGCACTGACATACTGACACGGTCTCTTCTCTTTTAATTGGAAGTAATTGTTCTGATAGAACATTGAAGTTTTATTTCGAAATAATTCTATCTGAGTCTGAAGGAAAACCGATACTTCGAGTTACAATTTGAAACATACTACAATAGGACAATTTGGGTCTAACACCAATATCTTGACAAACAGGCAACACACATTCATGTTGGTTTTAACACAAAAACTTCCTGCATTTGAAAACATGAAGGCATTGTCTATATAATGTACGATAAGTGACATGACTCCTTGCATAACTGGAGCTACCCTCAGAAAAAAAAAATCAGCTCAGAATGGGAGGCCAGTGAGAAAGAACAGACGGAGCACATGTACTCTGTGACAGCAATCTCGTTTAGTTATCTGAAGCACATGTAAAGTGACGCCTTTTTCTGGTTCAGACTTCCATTTTTTTGCATTAAAAAAAAAAAAATATCGACCTGTTAGCTCACTCCTGTCTGCGAACAGCGACTCCAACGTCGGGGTCGCTAATTTATTTGGAAATTGGTCTGGTTGTCTTGCTGCACAGGAAAAAAAAAAGTGCAGACAAAGAGGTTTGACTTTAAGGCACTGGGTTAACAAGGTCAGCAGACAGAATGCTGTACAGAAAGAAAAATAAAATAGGGAATAAAAACAACTGTTTAAAAAAAATAATAATAATAAATAAACGAAAGATAACCACAATGGATGCGAGAGAGAGAGAGAGAGATAGAGAGAGAGATTGAGGGGGGGGGGGGGAGAGAGAGAAAGAGAGAGAAAAAGAGAGATACGCCTGCACCCAAAAATTCCCAGCAAAAAAGAAAAAGAACAGATTATCAGCCGTGCAACACTCATGGTCAGATAGTATGCAATTATTATACTGTCGCAACTTTATTTTATGGCGTCATCAGATGTAGTTCTGTAAGTTGCCACTGTGCTATGGACAAGTCAACATTCATCTTGTGCTGTGAGAAATTATGACCTTAAACACCGAATTAAACTTAAACAAAAAATTATTTATTTATTCTCTGATTTAAGCTTAATTTACTTTAACATTCGTTAATTTATTTTACTTTATTAAAATCACCTCTTTTTTTCCATTTACTGGCTTCCGTATCCTTTTATTACTTTTTAATAACCTTTCCATGTAGTTTCTGTGCTTATTTCAATCCACGATATTATATAGCTCATGCTGTTTTGAAATTAATTGAATCGCAGTTTTCTCAGCCACATATTTATATGTCATTAAAAAACAAACAAACAAGTCTGTTCTCATTCTTCACACCACTAACAAGCCACCCATCACCAAAGTCACAGTTTTGTTAAATTCCATAGAGTTCGCATTCCTTTGTTCTTGATTTTGATGCCAGGCGCAGGTCTTAGAGACCGACCACCTGCTTGCCGGAGCTTGTTTGTTTGTTTGTTTGTTTGTTTTACCATTTTCACTATCCATGCTTATTATTGTGTACTCTGTTTTAAAACAATGACCACACAAACCTATGTAACCAGCAGCATTATTGTCCACTTCGTGACAATTGGAATAGCCAAATCTAAATCTTTCGATTACTGACTCCAAATTCTATGGCAGCCTTGACAGACACCGGGTTTGTTATGTATGTAGTGCTTCAATCCTAGAGGCGTAAAATTATCTTGATATTAAGTGCACATTCAGTTCGGTGAGAAGATTTCTTTCTTTCTTTCTTTTTTTTTTTTTTGAGGAAGTGGGAGGAAAATTGAGGGGGGCGGGGGGGGGGGGGAGAGAAGAAATATAAATTTGGAAATTGGAAATTTAGTTCCGCAGACCGGCGTCCCTGTCTTCACTCCATTTGCTATTTAACTGCGATGGGTTCTTGAACATGCATAGGAGCTCCGACAAATACTCTCTCTAATCGGAGACCGACATCAGACTTCCCCGTCCAAGAGGTCAACAGGAGTGAATCTTTCACAACTCCCAATAAGATTGGAACCCGCAACACTTCTACGGGAAGATAGATGACGTAGTTTAGCCACGGCGTTCCCTGTGTACAGCAAATATTTTTAATTAGTCTTTCAATCCTGAGATAGTAGGATTATCCCGGCTCTAAATTAAGTAGCTGTCTGATTTTGGGGAGAATTTTTGTGGGTAGAAATTTGGAATTTCCAAATTTTACTCGGACAGCGGCACGAAGCCTACTCTTTCATCGATTTTGAATTGCCAAGGGTTCTTTAACCTGCGTAACGTACACATGGGGCCTTCCAAATATATTCGCCCTTATCCGAGAAGGCTAGACGTCGGGCTTCTCTAGCCAAAGGAAGTCAGAGGACCGTTGAGTCTCTGAAATAATTCAGGTTTCGATCGTTGTGTCCTTCTATCCCCCGATGCAAGACCCGCGAGTCGATCCCAGCTTCACCGGTGTGAGTTGTTTTCTCCATGAGCATACGCCAAACCACAGAGCCATTGCCCCCACCCCCCGTACAGCAAAACAGCAAATGTTCACCTTTATACCTATACCCGGCTCTCAAAAGTCCTTATGGCAAGACTAGGCATTGATACCAAAGATTGCAACAATCTGTTACCCCGTGCGACAGTCTCACAGACATGCGCAACCGTCAACATCTTGCGGGCTCTCGGGGGCGTTGACGGGCCCCGAACAAAGGGCCATAGGAATTGAGCTCATAAACGGACGCATGCAGGCTCTGAATTAAGCGGGAAGAATGCCGCCTTATGAATGATGTGGCTTTGGCTATGGCCACACAATAGAGGAATCGTGCTCATCCAAAGTGACGAATACCAATATAAACTCTGGGAGTGAGTGGTCTTAATTAATAGGTCAGATAGAGAAATAGAGAGAGAAAAAAAATGACAAGAGGGGAGGAGAGGGGAATGAGGACGGGCGGACATGCAAACATAAAGTCAGATAGATAAGGTAACAGAGAGAGGTACTATACTCTTAGAGATGTTTCTTCTGCACCTTTGTCTTCTCAACCCCCCCCCCCCCACACACACACACACTCCCAGTTCTTCATCTTGTTCTTCCTGTCGGGCTTGTTTTTCTACACATTCCTTTTCTTCCGTCGATTGAACAGCCTGCAGCTGATGATTCCCACTGTCGGATGACGATACCGTGTCACAATCACCAGTTTCAACAATGTAGCAAGATGATATTAAACATGCAGTGTGCATCTTTATCCGTGATCGTCAATCATCTCTGATCCATTTCGGACTGTTCATATTAAGGTATAGCGTGTTCGATATAGAGAAGAGGTTTCAGAAGTCTTTCTTTATGACATCAGTACAGACTGTTTAAGACTTTTTGGAACATAAAACAAGAAACGGTGATGATGTGGAAGTTTAAAAAAAGACAAAAGAAAAAATTAAAAGACGTCAATCTTTCGCCATGGCACAGGACAGAAAGGTTTCGAACGTACCAGATAACAGGAAACCTCCATGGATGCTTTTCACGAGGATGGTCATGAGGACAGATGAAATATGGACTTATTGCGTGGCCGAGGACAGAATTTACGCCATTAATAACATCATGAACAAGGTATCGAGGGTTATTGGAAACTGATGAGTCAACGCACTGAGGCTGGGCAGCAAAATGTCAAGAGAACTGGGGATGGTATCCTGTTATTACAAACCTCCCACTGTGCCGGAGTCAAGACGACTAATCAGAGCAGGGGTGACTAGACGAGGAGATATAATAATATAAATTACTGGTTCGTGTGCACAATTGCCGACATGAGACAGGCCCATCATAAATGCATTATTTATTAAATCCTTCATTTCAGTCAGTACACTTACCGTTTTTTTTTTTTTTTACCTTTATTAACAACTACGAACTGTCATCAGACATATTCAGCGCCGGCGCCGCCTGACCCTCTGTGTGAGACCTTTGCCACACACAAGGGACAGTTATTGAACATTACACTGCTTAGGTTAGTTGGGAAACGCTTGCCAGTGCTACTGCTATCACCAGTGTGTTGGCGGTATAAATAATAGGTTACCAGTCAGTTCGTCGAATTCTCCCGGAAGGGCGCGACCATTACCGCGAGCTGGAGCCAGGGATTACTTGCATTATGGGGCACACCATAAATAGCTATGTGGAGGAGGATAACCTTTCTCAAATAATGAACGCCGCCCACACTCAAAGTGTCCCACTGATCACTGAGCGCTCGGATGTTTGGGAAAACAAACATAATGCCAGTTGACTCACACCCACTTCCGCATCTTTCTAGGCCATACAATGTTACTCTGACCTTTTGTCGCCGCCCTGCGTGCTCACCCCCCCTCCCCGTCCCCTTCCGCCCATCCCCTCCTCAGGGCCCCAATAGCTGTGACTCATTGGATTGAATGCTATATTTGTTATCTGTTATTGTGTTTCTTTTATTATGTTTTTGTTTGTTTTTGTTTTTTTCATCCCCGTAGAAGTGTTGAAATCGCAACAGCATGGTAGACCCCAAGATGCCCAGACGGGTTCCAATAGATTTGACAACCGTGTATGCCTATTTGTGTGATATGAGTGTGAGTTTTCTTCTGTGGGCTTGGCTTGGGGATGGGCCAGTGAAAGAGCTTCAATTATAATTACTACATTTTATATTCACATCTCTCGGGATAGCAGAGATCTGCTAGTGACATAACAGATGGGATATGGATGAGGGACCGATGAAATATTTGAGATAAGAGCTAAGCGTAAGACTCCTAGCCCTCCGTCTTCTAGAGCGACAACGAAAACGCAGAAACAAAGAATGGTATTGGGGCAACTTGAGACATGTCCTTATTTTAGATGGTCTTAAATATCCTCTTGGTTTGTCCAGTGGACTGATGTGTATTTTACAACGGAAGCTTTCGCAGGTTTTTATTTCTTTTTTAAATAAAAAAAAAAAAGGCATGCAAAGATAATAAACTGCATTGGAAAGAACAACTGATGGAAATCTGGGACCAGAATGCATACTGCTATATACTGCAATAGCAATAGGAGCATAGAAAAGAGTAAGTCTTCTTACCCAATGACACAAGTCTGAATCCAATTTTACTTGGAGAGAGAAAAATTATTTGAAGGATTTCAGGGCAAAAAGGCTACAAAAGCTATTTTTGAAAAATAAAAATTGATTTATACCCCTCAATACTGAGAATGGTGAAAGTGTTATATGGCAAGGACTCTCCTATTCACCAAACGCCACTTATCCTTCCCGAAAGTCTTTTTAAAAATCTAGTCCTTAATGATAAATTACTACCTACTGGAAAACAAATTGTCTTTTTTCTCTCAACAGCGGTTTTGGATATGTCTCATTTTGCCTTGAAACCTTTCATTTTCAAAGTCAGATTGTGATTTTTTTTTTATGCTCAATGGTCTCCCGATAGAATGGAGGAAAAGCTGGATATTGAGCCTTCATTCGTGGAATAAATATCAAACTTAACATTCCAAGTCTATTTCAGAATAGACATCGGTGGCATACTAGCTAAACTGCCTTATAAAATCCCCTTCTAAGAATTTAGTGCCATACAGCCCATTGGGTCAAAGGAATCCCTTGGACTGAAATTATTTCAAGCATGATCGCAGAGACTGTATTTAGCGCAGGTTTGTAGACTATACAAAACAAAACTAATAAATAATTAAAATGGAAGCCAAGCCGCCCCATCAATTGTCATTTGGAATGTCATGTTAACATCTGCTCCCTCCCACATACCGGCACATTCTTGCACAAAACACTTGTCTCTCAATAAAAGGCATTTCTCGCTATGTTTTCCTCCTGGTGGCCCAAAAACCCACGGACGCCTACTTTGGGGATTATCTCGGTGGGAGAGATTCTGATATGAGTGATGCAAGACGACCCAAGTACTCCCCACATCAATTACATCACCACATGCCATAGCTGGAATTCAAATCAATAGAGCCCTACTGCAGTGCCACAGTACGGTTCTACCGAATGCTATTTCTGTCACCACGCGCCACATTTTAGTTAGCTACAATATGGTTCAATTCTTGGCGGGTGCTCCGCCCGAAAGCTAACCAAAATTCTGTCTGTTTTCATTCCTTCTTCCGGACATGGGAGGTCAATATTTGATAATACGAGGCTAAAGTGGTCCAGAAATAAGTTTGATCTATTCATGACGTGCTCTTTGAGTTTGGAAACTCTTTAGGTCAGAGCCAGTCACCTTGACGTCAGAGCTATGACTGCACTTCGCGTCATTTAACCTAAGGAAGTGAAAGTAATGAACTGACTTTTTTGGTTTTTTTTTGTCTTGTTACTAAAACTAACTCAACATACGGTGGACCGTAATGAATTGCTGGGCAACATAGTTTCCACAAACAAAACCAAAAATGTGAATCAAAAAAGGAAAGAGCGGGTTTTAAAAATGGATAACATGTTTGAATCTCGAAACAGAGATTGTTGTTAGTTATTTGTGATTTCTAGCTTGGCGTGGGCGATTGGTCACATGGCGTTAAGTCACTAGTGGTCCCGTTTTCATTATACCTTTGCGCACGGGCATTTGGTTTTTGATATATATGTTCAAGATTTACATTGTACGGGTAGCCGAGAAAAGTCCTACGACATTACCGTCATGTGTTGTCGTGTGGCTACCTTGATTTTGGTGTCTCTTTGAATTACCATATACAGTAATTCCTCATATGTGACTATCATGTGCCAAAGCTTGATAGCACCATGGAAATGTCAGGTCCAGTCGGCGGCTTTATTTGCAAATTCTAGCCAGTATCTCCATCCATTGTCCTGCATGTTTCTTATAAAATATTATAGGATTTCCTGATCATTCGCAATCCTACTGCGTGATCTATAGCGCTAGTCCTTGACAAACAAAATGTCTGAAAACATTATATAATGTTACCCTTTTCCTTTTTTTTTTTTTTTCGTTAGGTAGCAGACAGTGTTTGGAACATTACACGTAAATCCGATCTGAGCTCTTCCCAGATCTATACTCACATAGACATACAAACAAGGGGAACCCAGCTGGGAATCTTGTCGAAGCAATAATATTTTCCTCTTCATTAAACAAACACAGAAACGATTGCTGGGGAACCGTCTGGGGGAGGGGGCAGTATAGGAGACCGGGGAGAAAGTGGGAGGAGAGGCAAAGTTTCGAGCAGGCAAGTATGGGCTTGCTATGCGTGTTTCCATGTCTCAGCACCTCGTATGCATGGGTGAACCTGGGTAAATTAGCGACATAAAATGTCTAACGGGCTCATGCTGTAACGAGACAATTATGCCAATAATAATCAGCCAGCCTGATTATCCTGCGAACACAAAATGACGTGATGAAAACGAAACGAAACAAAACAAAAACAAAACAACAGGTCTAACATTGGCTCATTATGCCGTCTAGACGAAACGCCCTCATTTGTGGATGTGGAACACGGTTTTAAAAAAGAAGGGGAAGGGGATGGACAAAAAGAAGAAAGGGGAGTTGAGAAAGAATCGGCAAGAAAGAGCGAGAAACAGAATGGAGAGAAGAGAGAAAAAGAAGAGAATGAGAAAGAAGGAATGAAAGAGTAGCAAAGAGAGAAAGAACAAAATTAAGTAAAAGAGGAAAAAAAATGGAAACTGATGGAGAGAAAGATGAGATAAAGAGGCAAGTGAGGAGGAGGACGAGACAAATGAATGTTGAGATGTTTGGGATGGATAGAAAGACGAATGTACAAGTCAAAAAAGAGAAGGTGAGGCGAATAAAGGATGAAAGATATAGGAAGACACCTAGAGAGGGGGGGGGGTGAAGAGAACGACAAAGGCTTATGGGAGACAGGGAGAGAGAGAGAGACAGACAGACAGACAGACAGGCAGATAGCAAGAGACAGAGAGGCCGCGAGGGAGACAAAAAAGGAGAGAGAGAGACAGAGACAGAGTGAAGGGGAGATAAAAGGATGGGCATTAAGAATTTTGATATAATCTGTTGTAGAGTCCAGAATACAAAACTAGATGAGGAGGGTGAAAAGCCAAAAAATACATTGATGTTAGGGAGGGTTAAAAAAAAGGAGGTGGAAGGAGACAGAGAAAGTGAAATAAATGAAAAAAAAAAAAGATCTAAATTGTCAGACGAGAATGGAAGAGAATGGTCGCATTCAAAGAGAGAGAAAGAGAAGAAAGAGAGAAAACGAGAGAGAGAGAGAGAGAATCAGACCCAGACCGCCACGGAAAAGCAGATGAATTAACAGATAGACAGAGGGGCAAAGCTCACAAATTAATTGAAGCGTGAATGTGATCTTCATAAAGTTCTGCAAGGATGATTTTAAAAAGAAGTCCAGAAAAGAGATTGAAATTATCATGAATGCAAAGAGACATGAGACGAAATGCTCACACTATAGTTTTATAGAGATATTACGTCTTCAGATTTCCATTATTGACTCATATGGATTCCGAGAGATCCTTAGAATTCAAAGTCTGGTATCAGCAAATTATGTTGATCGAAGTTGGTTGCAATCCATTAAGATAAAACCAGGCGCACCGCTAGGCAATTTGAAAGGAAATAAAACTGATAGAATGTACACGCCATCTGAAATAGCCAAGTACAACTCCCCACTCACACATACATAGACACACAAACGTTCACGTACTCATATAAAATAAGTCCAGACTCAATTATGTCTCACGGACTATTAAAATACTGACGTAGCATACATGAAAGACAGTGCAGTATTCGTTATGCGTCTATTAAATATTTGATTTTCTCAGATTCATATATTACGTTGGTGATATATTGAGCTCATGGGAAATTCAGAAAACGGCGCTCATGATGCTTGAGAGGATTATGAGCAAATCATGATAATCTATTCTCTCTCTCTCTCTCTCTCACTCACTCACTCACTCACTCACTCACTCACTCACTCACTCATTTACTCATCACGCATTCACTTAATTATTCACTCACTCTTTCTCTGCCTGGCAGATTGATCGAGTCATTCACTCATGCATTCACGCACTCGTTTACTCATTTATTCATTCATTTTCCCACTGTTTCACTCAATCATTGATTCATTCACTCATTCATTCGTCCACTCAGCTGCTCACGTACGTACTCAATAACTCACTCACTCACTGTATGACTGACTCACTCAATCACTCACACATTCACACACTCACTCATTCACTCGTTCACTCATTTTCTTATTCATTGACTGACTCACTCACTGACTAACTCAATCACCAACGCACTTACTTACTCTACTCACTCACTCACTCACTCACTCACTCACTCACTCACTCACTCACTCACTCACTCACTCACTCACTCATTGATTTACTCAGTAATTCACTAACACGCTCACTTGCTCACTCACTCATTCACTCACTCTAACTTTCACTCATGCCATTGACTCACTCACTCACACACGTATTCTCTGACTGACTCACTAACTTACTTTCTTTTAGTTTCATGTTTCAAGTAGTAACTGATCTCACGTCCTGCAATCATGAGATGACCGTTGTGGAAGGTACTTAGTTCATTCTCATGGACATCGCTGTTGCTACGAGGGGGTAAGTGTTGAGCTGGACGTTGGGGCACTAGCAACAGCATCAGCAGCAACAACAACAACACATGGCCAACCTTTACCACAAATCCCCTTGAGTTGGACATAGGCATCGTCCACTGCCTTACCTACGGAAGAAAAGCAACGGAGAAACATCAACTCAGAGACAAGAAATACGTTTTGGAAGAATGGATAACCTGTAACGATTGTGGTTGATAATGGTGTTATGTGTATCATACCACATACAATGATAAGTTCCCATAAATATGAGATGATAGACAAAGGATGGCTCAAAAACACAAAGCAAAATAATAATAAGAAATAATAGATAATATAAAGTAACATGAAAAATTAGAAAATGCAAAACAACAAGTAAATACGGTAGAGAAAATATAACAAAAAGTGCCGATATCTTTAGGATAATAGATGAATTAGCTTATTTCTTATCTACATTACCCTAATAATTATCTGGCACTTGATTTAGTTGTGAAGTTTCTGCATAATAAGAAATTAAATAACAGACAAACATCCGACTAAAATCGAAATCTTGAAATTACACAATGAGAAGAGTGACGAAAGACAGAGGATTATTTTATTGATCTCGTTACTCTAGCGAGTGTCTTCTTTCGTCATTCTCTCTTTCTCTCTCTCTCTCTCTTTCTCTCTCTCTCTCTCTCTTTCTCTTTCTCTCTCTCTCTCTCTCTCTCTCTCTCTCTCTTTAACTCTTAATCACTTACTGACCCATATACATTTAATAGTTTATTCATTTAATACTCAATCTCTGTCCGTCACCCTTGTATAATATAGTGGATACGACAACTAAGTATAAACAAGCGTGAAAGACATTTTTTAGCATCGATTTTCTATATATCCGACATGAAGCGAAAAAGCACAGAGATAATGTTCTACAAATATTCCAACATTAAAAAAAAAAAAATCCTTTTGATAACTTTGACACGGCATTTTCACACCCCGAAACCATTTATCCACACAAAACATATCTTTCTTGTGGAAAGTTCGTTATTCCTATGTCATATAATTCATCATCATCATTATCATCATCTTTTTAGAAAAATATAATAGAACTGTCAGATCGGCAACTAGCAAAACAATTCAAGGAAAACAAATAACACGGAAATGTATAACTTGATTGTGATGGTCAAATCTCTGCCAAACTTTCAAGCCCGCTTGGCTTTTCGTCAGGGCAATAATGAAAGCATATTAAAATGTAAATAGGATATTGCTGTACACGAAAGGAAATGTAAATAAAATGATTTGTTTTTTGTAAAAAGAGAGATTTTTTTATTGTTGTTCGAAAAGGAAATTAAAAAATACATTATTAGAGCAATTAAATTTTTATAACTGTTGATTTACATTGGCCAAATCAAATCAAGATATGTAAGACAGTTATATGTTAATCTATTTTATTCGTTTGGTAAATATATAACTTTTTAATATTTATCTTTAAGAGTGACATCACCGAAAAATGTGTTGACATCATCATCTTAATCATCATTTTATAAAATAGACGAAGACTGTCCAACCGGCAACTAACTAAACAATGTTTTTTTAAAAAGCAAATAACACATATAAATAACTTCATTTTGATGTTGAAAGTGAAAGCCACATATTCAAGTCAAATTGACTCTTCTTCAACCATCATCATCATCATCATAATTGTTCTTACAAAAATGTCTTAAAATATAAGACGGTTGTTTCCCGACAGCTAATCAAATATACACACAAAAAAAGCAAATAACAATATATAAAACTCGATATGGTAAGAACTCAAGGAGCTTATACTATTATACTGGAGAGCGGACTCATGACGTCGCCTTTAACAAACGCCCTGTGTCGCGTGTGCCAATACTGGACGGCATGGCCATGGAGATGTTGCTATCTTGCTATGCCTGGCGTCCTTTACTATGCACGGAGCTGGTCACTATTCGAATCTTGTGAATCTTTTCTTGTAAACAAACGGATTCATTTTTTTTTTCTTAAATCGAGAGCTACAGCACGCACAGAACAGAATACAAGAGATTGAAATCATGAGACAATGACAGTGTGAATTTCGTTCATTCGTGAAATTATGTCTTTCCCTCATGGGCATGGCTCCACTCTCAGCATGTGTAACGTCATCAGTCTGCGCTCCAGTATAAAGAGTATAAGCTCCTTGCAGATACTAGTTGATTGTTATTATTATTATAATTATCAATACTATTATTACTGCTATTTTTATTATAGCAACTGTTTGGGCGTCGCAAGTCTATCTTGATTTACCTAATTAGTTTCATGCTTTTCTTGAAACGTTGTGGCTAACAAGAGATTATATTAAGCCTAAAGATCAGCTGAACGAACCAAACGTTCACAAACTAGGAGATGAAAAGTTCAAAATAGCTTCATAGACGTGGTATTTTAATCTCACAGTGTCTCATCCCGAATTTTGGTCCCCCGCGGGGGCCCGGGGTTAATAAGTAGTTTCTTTGCTCCTACTTGTAGGCGGTGTAAGCCCACCACCAGTGGGGTGTCTCCCATGGAATGCCATCCTCGCCATTCCAGAAGGAACATCTCTTCTCTTCTCTTCTCTCTCTCTCTCTCTCTCTCTCTCTCTCTCTCTCTCTATCTATCTATCTATCTATCTATCTATCTATCTATCTA
>JBCAUA010040818.1:0-11961 GCA_038406235.1 Peronia verruculata | reverse complement strand
ATAGATAGATAGATAGATAGATAGATAGATAGATAGATAGATAGATAGATAGATAGATAGATGGATAGATAGATAGAGACACAAACAGATAAAAGTTTTACCAGACATCCCATGTTGATCCAAGAGTAGATAAATACTAAATGAGAGCATATAAGCCTAGGGGAAAAAAGAGGAAGAAAAAAGATAAAACGTAGAAGGAAGAGACCACCACACACACCAGTTGGTTAAAAAAGGCAAGCCAGTCAGAGTATCTGATAGACGTGGGCAAACAAACATGGCGTCTTAGAACAAGAAACAGCGGCCAAACATCTCTCTTGGCTTTCCAGTCAACATCTCACCCAGGCTTACCTGCCCCTCACTTCACTCTGCAAGATCTTTTAGTAGGATAATAGGATAACCTTTTGACCAGCCCTATTACTTCCCTTTGCAAGACACAAGAGGTGTTGAACGAGCAATGCAAATGAAGAACAGATTATATTACTTATCGTCTTCCGATAGGGTTGGATTGAAATTTAATGGCACATCAGCACGACAATGGCTATAGTGTGCCTAATAGGTCAGGAAACTGGAAGTATATTATTATAATATATGATGCAAATGTGTCCGGACGATGTGTATTTGAAGTCATAAAAGGTATATCAAAAGTGTATAATATGATATAAATTTTGATAATCAAATATTGTGGAGCAAACTAAAAAATAGATCTAAGAACATGATCACCAAAAC
Source organism: Peronia verruculata (assembly GCA_038406235.1). Taxonomy (NCBI): domain Eukaryota; kingdom Metazoa; phylum Mollusca; class Gastropoda; order Systellommatophora; family Onchidiidae; genus Peronia; species Peronia verruculata. The sequence continues at coordinate 11,235 of JBCAUA010040818.1, read as the reverse complement.
ATAATATGATAGTGTTATGACAGTAAGAAGAAACCATTTTCTTTATACACCATGATTTTTTAAAAGAACTTTTCATGACGCATTTTTCAAACAAATTGATTTTTTCCCCCAACTTTACATTGCTTATTTAATAGCTCTTGTGTCTGGTAAAGGGAAATAATAAGTCAAACCGATCTCCCATTGGACATGTTGGCCAGAACATTCCGGAGTTCTAATGACGATAAAAATGAACTTATAGAACGAATCTTTAATGCTGATGTTTAGAGTCCTGACCTTTGCAGTAAATTGTTTTAATTTGTTTTGTTCAGTGGGAGAATTTAAATTCATTACTGAAACGTGCTCTTGTTGTTAGATTTCTTTTCGTATAAATGAAGATTTAAAACAACAACAAAACAACAACAACACACACACAAAAAAAAAGGGAAAAATCTCCCTTTTACACTCTTTATCAGAAACGTTCACTCTCAAATCATAGCCATACAAGAAGGCATGAAAACATCCAGAAAACAATCGTAGAAGGAAAAGTCGAAGAAGAAAGAGGAAGAGGCAGAAGACTAAAAAGCTGGCTCAGTAATATCGAAGAGATGACAGGGAGAACAATGAATGAATACTGCCAGATTGCACTAGATCGAGAAAGATGGCGTCTCATGACCTTTAACCTCTTATCATAAACGGAATCTAGAATGAATCAGAAAGGCATATCATGATGAAAAGAAAAATATTTTCTTCTTTAAATAATTTTATCCTTATTATTTATTATTATTATTATTATTATTATTTTTTAGTGACCAATTTTTCAAGCGACATGAAGAGAAGTAGATTTTTTCCCCCTATACTGTGGGTTGGTTAACACTCCTCGTCTCCGGCAAAGGGAAGTAATACACAACTGATCAAAAGCCATCCCAATTTTTTAAATGTCGAATCCACCGATTCAAAAACATTGGATTTATCGGTGACTGAGTGAATGAGTGAGTAAGTGAATGAGTGAGTGAGTGAGTGAGTGAATGAGTGAGAGAGTGAGTGAGTGAGTGAGTGAGTAAGGATAACGAGCATGCAAGACTGTGGGAGGTCGAGTGTGCACGTCAGTTCCCCCATTTAAATACAGTATTTAATTTGGGCTGGGTTAGTAAGATAACTGTATGTGTGTGAAAGGAGAGAGAGGGGGGGGGGGACTGATCTCAAACAGTCAGTCATAAAGTGGCTTGTGAACAATACACCCCACAGAAAACCGCCTTGACCATCCCCACTATCCCCAGTATCCCCAGTATCCCAGCTATCCCGGCTATCATGTCATAAAGTCAACTCCAGGAAATGCTCAGCCTTGCTCATAAAATAATTGTAATAAAATCAAGTCCAGGAAATGCTATAGCCTTGACTGTAAGAGAAAGTGTCATCGCCACATATAACGGCTATACACTGAGATGTGGGTGAAGTTTTCTCCTCAGCAATTAGTGAAATGATTGCAGTGCTCGACAAAACAGCGCTAGGAGGGGAAAATACTCAAACAGGAGGAGAAAGAGAGATAACAGAGAGAGAGAGAGAGAGAGAGAGAGAGATGGAAAGAGAAAGAAAATGAGAGACGTGGGAGGTGAAGAGAACTTTTAAAAAGAGGAGAATAAGAAACAGAGAGCAAGAGAGACACGAGAACTGAGAGAGAGAGAGAGAGTTAGAGAGAGAGAGAAAGAGAGAGTACACAAATAAATTATTATGTTATACTACTTATTGCATACCAGTAAATTTAATGGACGAGATAATAATATATGAAATCACAATGCTAAAAGATCTGAACATGTTCTGTCAAGTTCGCGTTCCTATACAGATAATAATATTTGCGGACATCATCAAGCCATCCAGGCAACATTTCTCAGAGTTTTTCTCACTGGTTTTAGCATGAATAGTACGATATATTTCACTGCCCAAATTCTCGAGATGTTACATCTAAGTGATAATTACTCCCCTATTTTGTATTTTCAAGACTTCATCTCGTTAAGTGCAAGCCATGAAATTCTGTCAAAAAGTAAGCTGTCTTGATCTGCTGAAGCAAAAAAGATACGCTCTCTTGATTTCCAATAGTTCTCTTTTGTCATGTAACGGAGCCCATGTTTCCGCCATGATTCGCTGGCGTAGATATCCGGGTGGGGAGCGCGCATGCGTAGCCGTGACGATAAAATCTGAGGTTTGATTTAATAAACGTGTAATGTTCATGACGATCCTCCCGGCGGGCCGGGAAATTGGCGGGCCATATCGTTTGCCGACGACATTATCGGCACATCAGAGCCGTCGATCGCCGACATTGTGTGGTCTTCAAAGGCAGAGCAGATCTTCTCAAAGGACACACGACAGGTCCAGCCAGGCCTCGTACAGCGGCTCTTGTGTGGCGGGGAGGAAAATGTTCATATACTTTGACAAAAATGTTCTTCTCACTATCGACTAACTTATTCCTCCATATGGTCAAACCCAACTGTCCACAAAACCAAAAGACAACATGTCGTGCATGTATACCTACACACAGGTCAGTTTATAAACGATGCGTTCAAAGAGTGATCGGAAAAGGACATTTCGAATTTCTCGACACCAAAGATAACAGAAAAAAAAAAAAGTTTTTCTCGTAACACTGGGAGTGACAAAAAATGATCGATTTTAAACGTTTATGGACAGAGATCTGGTAAAATGCAAAAAGTTGATAGATCCTGATCGGTGTCTTAGAACATAAAATTGTGCAGAACTTCGAGCTTTATAATTCTCTGATCACGTGATCTGTTCACTTTCTTATTCTCTGACCAGTCCGTCCCTTCTGTCACATTATGATCATCAATATCCCGTCCATATCACAACCATGATAACAGTGTTAATCCCTGGTATCTAACCAAGGCAAAGAAAGTCCGGGGAGGGGGGGGCGAATGGACAAGAAGTCAAAATAACACAAAGAAAACAAAGCAAAAGGAGGAGGGAGGCAAGGAATCATAATGATACAGAAGAAAACAGAGAGAAAAAGTTATTACTTTTCCGTTTTTGTTGTTGTTGTTGTTCATTTTCATGTGTGGAATAAGTCACCAGATAACAAATTATGCTTTGAAATTCAAGACTCTATAGTAATTATGATAAATAATTATTCACGTCCTGAAAACATTATGGTTCCTCACTTCAATAGATAAGGAAGTTATGCTGGAGTGTGTGAATGAAGGAAGTCATAGAGGGTAGAACAAAGTACACAGTCAATACAATATAGATTTACGTCAAGACCATCACTGACAGAAACTGATATTTCCGCCTCTCCCACCTTTGACGCCATAGATTCCAACTTTACGACTTACTTAATACATAAAAATGTCGCCTGATCTCCCTGTGTCCTGTCAGGTACCAACAACCGACACGTCTCCATACGGTATGACATCTCGTACAATACAATCCTACCTCTCTCACCGCCTTCCAGATGGGGAGCTTTTCATTTAATACAAACACACTGGTTGTATTAGACTAATACACGATGGCACTTCAACGATATACCACATATTAGTAAAACATAAATTTATAAAAAGTAAATTACGAACCAAGAGAAGAAAATAGAATGAAAAGCCAGCGTACCTCAGAAATTCCGGTCAAAGAATTGTCCCACCCTCGAGCTGGTCTCGGGGACAATCACAGCAGGCAGGAGCTCATGGCTAGGACTGACAATCTGGCGATGAGGATGAGCAAAGACTGGCTGTAACATCAGCCAATTCCAGCTCTGTGCCATCGTCTGGCCGTTATATACCTAGCCTAGCCTAGCCGGGCCGTCAGATATCGGGAGGACCAGAATTCTCAACAAAAGGGATTTCGCTTTAAAATTGAGAACCCCAAAAATGTCTATAAAGGATAAAAGAATTTCAGATGAAAGAAAGAGAGCAAGAAAAAGAGATGTGGAAAAAACTAATCTGTTCTTGAAATCAAATTGATAGTCTGACAACATGTGGAGGGGCCGGTACTTGAGCCAGTGGGAGAGGACAGAGACAGGGAGAGAGAAGTTCGGGGTTTCAATTGATATGGAAATGAGGGAAGGCGGGGACTGCGAGGTGGCTGATGACTAGTAGGTAGGCGTGTCGTTGTCAGAGCTGGACCGCTGGGAGTGCCTGGGTTGTCAGGCAGGAGGGCGTGCTGGGGGTGACAGTGTCGCTCTTGTTTGTGTGTGAGACCGCGCTCTCTTTGCTTCTACGGGCATATCTAGACGGGCCAATGAGGATGTAGATAATGTAACAGAAACCTCCAGATCTTCACCCCCTGCTCCTTCATCATCATTAAATATCTCGATGTCTGGGCGATGAAATATCGGAGGAGGAGATGGAGAAAAGAGGCAGATCTCGATCTTACGGGGAGGAAGAAAAAGATTTACTATCGGTGTAATGCATCACACACATAGGAAAATTACTGGTGGAATTATCTCCCGTAGATGCGCTGACGATAGACTTGTCGTGAAAAGTTTTTGATGGCTTCACATGGCCATGACAAAGGTGTAGAACCAGTTCTTAAGTTTGAATAATGTTATCTCGTGTTTACGAATGTTTTGCCGAAAACTAAAGGGAGACATTAGAATTTGCCGACTACAGGTTGATGATCAAGGTAATTATTGCCAACAACTCACTAGGATTTTCATGTTTACGCTTCTTAGTCAGATTTTTGTTATACGTAACGATCGACCCGGATCGATATATGATATCATTTTGGTGGGACCAAATCTGTATAGAAGCGGCCCCTTTCATAGTAAAGTTTGGATGAAACTTGAACCTCGCTGGAATTTTGAACAGCCCACTATGTCTAGAATGTACAACTTTTCTATGGGGTAAATATGGCGCGTAATGTTCTAAGGAACGGATAAAAGACATGATCAGCTCAGCCGTCAGACTGGAACTGGATAAAGTTGTTATCATCGTCTTGATCAACTATGAAATGCTAATCTTTCAGTCTGACAAACAAATGAAATCAAAGACGAACAGATAGATGAGATCTCTCATTAGTTCTTTCCTCTGCTCTCTCACAAAACATCTGCGACAAACTTGAGAATCAACTGAGAAATCCTCTAAAAGCTCTGCCGCCTGTCACACATGGTGAGCACTGTGCTCTGCTGTCATCTGCAGTGTGGCGCTGTCCATCACTGCTAACTCACTTTATTACGTTTTGACATTTTTCAAAAAGAACTTTAAATAAACATTCATCTCTAAAACTGCAGCTTATTCGCATAGCATCGAAAGAGACGTCGCAAAAGTCAAATCTCGCAGCAAGACAAGATTGCAAAGCAAAAATCTCCAGGGACAGGAATTAGTTTCATCTGAACGATCTTCTCCAACCTGTCCCCAGCAGCAGCCTGGAACCTGTGGCAATTGTCCAAGCTTGTCATCTGTCCAGCTTTACAAGGACAGTTTAAAAGAGCTGCTCGTTTTGTTCCACTCTCACTTCTAACCTGATGACCTCCGTACTTCAGACTGTGGGTCACCGCTAGCGCACATCGGCTTCTAATCCAAGCTTTAGATTCTACTTTAAATGAAAAGGCAAACATCAGCCTCAAGCTCACGTTTCACAGCTAGGATTTTTTTGGCTCATTTTCAAGTGTATGTTTGTACATCTTTGCTACAGTAATCAGAAGACGCTGTTCCCATAGACTTCTGACGTAATAGTTTGGTAATCAAACCAATGCAACGCCACGGTATCACACAACTGCAATGCCAGCAGAGTTTCGTAACGCATCAGACTTGACTTGTATGCAGACTTAACTCCAGAGTATTGCATTTCTCTATGACACACTCTAGCTTTGTCAAAACGCGATGGACTTCTGTGTTTCATTTTGCTCCGTCAAGGAGGAACAATGCCTTGAATATGTCCAACCAATGCTTTTTAGGCTTCAAACGAATCAAGAAACAGCGGATGATATTTGCCAAAGGCGTGAGGGTCATTTCCAAACAATGTAAAGCTCGCTGCATTTATGGCCCATGCAAGCAAAGCTTGATATAACCCATGGATTCTTCAAGCCTCCACTTTATAATCAACTGAATATTCCGAAAGACATGTGTGTGTGTTGCATGTAAGAATTAATCATGAGCGTTATAAAAATTAATTTTTACCACCAGCGATACTCTTGTGAAATTAAGATTGTGTTTCTCGAGTCTGTGTTGTCATGGTGATATGTTTGTGTACATACATGACTGTACGTGTGAGCGTATCTTGTATGTATATTGTGTCTTTTCAATTGTGAAAGGAATTTTCTTTTTCAGGGCAACTAAAGTTCATCTAATCTATCTCATCTAATCTGTCTCATCTAATCTATCTCATCTAATCTATCTCATTTTATCTCATCTTATTTTACCTTGTCTCGACTCGCCTCGTCTTTTCTCACCTCATCTCATCTCATCGATATCATTACAGCTATCCTATCTTATATCATTTTACAGTAACTTTTACGTCTCTTTGGCACGGAGAGGTAATCAAAAAGGTCCCACATTTGAACATTCAAGCGGTACCAGCTGCAGATTTTAAATCTGTCAGTTTCACCAGCACTAGTACAAGAACATAGTGGAAATCATGGGCTTCAAAATGGCTGTGAAAATCCCTTGAGTGTTTGCTCAGCAGAGTCAAATTGTTTCTGAGGCCTGGCTAATTTAAAATACTTGGGATTAAAACAAAAATACAAACAAAAAATGTTCCTTCTTACAAATGTGAGTGAAGTGGTTTTATTAATCTGATCTTCATTCGACAAAGTTTAGAAACGACTACCGTCCGGGTAAAATGCAAAATAAAATCAGTTATTTTGTGGTTTAAAAGAAGGGGGAGGGGGAGGGGGAGGGGAACCTCCTAGAAACCAGACAGACATGCACACAGACACACACGCTGTCGCACATAGAGGAAAACATCTCTTTTATTGGCTAGCACCATAAACACAAGGGAGATCACCCAAGCTGACTTATGTTCGCACATCATAAACCAGCCAGCCCTCCCACACAGCACTCGGCACCCAGCAGACAGTTCTTCCCCCTATGTCAATGAAAAATATCATCCAACCACTCCCTCTTGGGCCAACCTGCATTCTCTCCCTTGTCTCTCCTCATCCCATTACTTCCCTTGATTTGCCCTACATAACCTGGCGGCTCTGTGAAGTTTTATAGCAGATAAGCCTTTATCGCGACATCAAATTGGGCCGCTCTGATCTTTTACTACGGCCTGATCTGTTTCGCTGTCCCCCGAGACCCGAGCTTTATCTGTTAAGTAACCGGCAAACAAATGTCGTTGCCTATGAGCAATGCGCAGATAAGCTCCATCTGATAGCGTTCGATCATAAAATCGATTTTTTTTTTTTATAGCAGCATCAGTCTGATATCCTGTCCCATAGAACTTTTGCTCCCCCCCCCCTGTTTTTTTTTTCTCCTTGTCTGCACCAGTTACTTGCTAATTTCGTCAGGGGCGGGGTGGATGTAGTAGTTATATAGGCAGACAACAGATCATCCATCCTCATCATTAGATGGTGCTCGGCTCACAGCGATGGCTTTTGCACAGCCCAAAATGTCGAATAAATGAATTAATAATAGGGAACTGAAACAGAACAGATAGAAAGATAGATAATTAAGTATATAAGATAAAAAGATGAATAAATAAACAGCTAAACAAATGAATAAGTAAATAAATAAATAATAAAAGAATAAATAAACAATGAATAAACTATAAAAAAATAAACAAATAAACAAAAGAAATTTAAAAGTATTTTGGAGCGGGCGGACGAAGAGAAAGCCTAATTCTTGCATGCAGTTCCCCAAATGGTAACGGTTTGTGTTGGGTTAATGTTTACTTTGGAGACAGACGTGACGTCACTGGGTAGTCAGACAGAACTGAGACTGAGGCGGGCTGGAGACGGGACTGTGTCGTGTGATTGCACTCATACGTTAACTTATGGAAAGGAAGACATCGTTGATTGAGCCCGTGTCCCATGGACCGAACTGAAATAATTCACGTGTTAGATACGACACTCCATAGTTGCTGCTGCTTCAAGTCTGTTCCATAGTATAACACAAGATTTCGGGAAAACCCCATTGCGGAAGTAGGTCAGGTGTTTATGCAGTCATTAAAACTACTCACTGTTACTATTATTTGGAGAGCATCTAGGTTCAATAGGCTATGTCACTCATAGCGAGGTGTTTCAGTCATACATTTCCTGACCACCATAAAAGGGTCAAGTCAAACAAGTGAGCCAAACAGAAAAATATGACTGAGGCAAGACTAAGGCTGTTGTTCGATGAAGATTCCAGCATACTGGTGAATTCTATTGTATGGTTTGGGAATTGATTTTGGTCATGAAAGCCACTTATAGCTCTGACATATAAGATATGCTCTTTATGAATGTTGCTTAGTCATTACTTATGTTTTATGACATATCGTACCTGGAACCTCAACGATTTCATCAGGGACCTTTTCTTCATGCAATAATTCAAGCTTGACAGTCACTGTGGAGTCATTTGGGCTTTAGATGCTTCACCAGTGGAAATGTTTGACAAGAGTAGAATTGTTGAAATTCTCGAGCATGTTGTAAATAGATTTCATATTGTCTGTTTTTGTTTTTAATTGCTTTTGTTTGTTTGTTTGTTTGTTTTAATTAGCTCCTTGGACTAAGGTTTTGGTATTTAACATTCTGATATCAAAGAGAAGACTCTAATGACGGGTCAACCAAAATAATAATAATAATAATAATAATAATAATAATAATAATAATAATAAATGGAAAATCTGTAATAGCTGAAAGTATCTGGAACTGTATGAAGGTCTGGACCAATCAAAGTTTATCTTGTCTTCACTTTCCAGGAAATCTGACACCACAGGCTTTCCAGGTTACTATAGCCTACATTTAATTTGTAATTAATCTATATAGCCTAGACTCCAAGGTTTTGGGAAGTTCATACACGTATCACATAGAAAAATATTGAAAAAAATGAAAATAGGCAATCACTTTCATTTACTACTACAGTACTGTTGTTATAGAAATGTTCAGATTGTAAAGCATCAGCTGTTTTTAGTGCGTCCATTCCAAAGAATTGTTTTTAGCTTAACCGTAAGCTTATAATAAGTTTGGGGACGCCCTGTATGTCACCAGTGTGGTCGAGAGAATTTCTTCGAACATCAGACAGATATTGGACAGAGGATACCAAGACTGCAGAATGCCATATCGCCAGCAAATAAGGAAAAATGAGGATGATTTCTGCAAGGAGAAGAGGCAATGAGAGACCGTTGTGCTCAGTCCTATTACTTCCCGTTACTAGACAAAAGAAGGACTGAACAGGCAGTGTAAAAAGAAAAATCACTTTTACGCCCTTTGCTTGAAACATCGCTGTGAAAATTTCCAGAAAAATTGTGATGTACAGAGAATGTTTTCTTCTTATTGTTATACTTTTATCAATTCTTCCGGCGACCAGTCCTTCGAATGATAAGAAGTAGAGGTTTTTTTTCCCTCTCTTTACACTGCTTGCTTAACTTTGGGAGGAGCAGATAATCTGAGAAACGATTGAGTGAGACGAAACAATGCAGAACATAGAAACGACGTGATGAAATAAACAAGCTTTGTAACACATGCACTTCAATCTGGCTTTCCGGTGACAATTTTGCTTTGCTCTTGTCATTAGGGTTTCGTCAAAGTCAAAATAATAATGATAATAATATGATAAGAATAGCATTTTCAGTGTAAATTTTAAGGATGAATATATCTATTTACCCACAGGCAAACAAAGAAAACTTGCACATTTACCCTCGCTCCCTCCCCCCCCCCTCAAAACGCCTCTGCACACACAAACACGCGCCTCCGCGGGGGCCCGGGATTTATAATCAGGTTCTCTGCTTTCACCTGCAGGCGGTGTAAGCCCGCCATCGGTGGGATGTCTTCCATGGAATCCCATCCTCGACATTCCAGGGGTGACATCTCCTCTCTCTCTTTCCTTGCTCCTGTCTTCTGTCCGGCTTTCTTTTCTCTCGTCTCCTTGACGTGTACACGTATCTTATTGTATTTGACACAATATAGCCGTAATCGTGCTGATGTGTCGTTAAAACCCAGTACAACATACATACGACACACACATTCTCACACACACACACACACACATACTCACACGCATGCTCACACGCATGCTCACACACACACACACACACACACACACACACACACATACACACACACACACAGCGCACCGAAAAAAAGACAGCCCAATGAGAAAATCCGACTGAGGTACATTGTATTTTGAGATCGGTCACATGACCGAGGCACAGTGGCTCTGTGGTTTGGAGTCTGCTCATGGAGAAAGCAAGCCGAAATCGACTCACGGGTCCTGCATGGGGGGATGGAAGGACACGAAGATCGAAAACTCGCATTTTTTCAGTGACTTAGCGTCTTCTGGCCTCCTCTGTGACGGGAAACCTGACGTCTAGCCTTCTCAGATATAAGCATATATATTTCGGAGATTCCATGTGTACGTTACTCAGGTTAAAGAACCCTTGGCCGTTCAAACTCGATGAAAGAGTAGGCTGAGTGCTGCTGTCCGGGCAAATTTCCAAATTCCAAATCTCTACATACAAAAATTCTCACCAAAATCAGACAGCTACTTAAAGCCCAAATAATCCTACTCTCTCGGGATTGAAAGGCTTTAAAAAAATGTTTCCTTGGCCGTGTGACTGATCTCGATATACCTCATTTTACAGGGGCTGGAAAACATGAAAAAACGGAGAAATTTTGAACTCTATGACACGTAGACGTATAAATAAAAACAAACATCAAAATACAAATTACAAAATCCGTAAGTCGATTGTGAAAAGTCGTAAACCCTGCTGAGCGCAGAGTGTTACTTGTCACGTGCAAATTTGCCCCATCCAGCGCGGCTTTGATATGCCGAGTGAGCCAAATTTTGAGGGTTGGTAAAAACTGAGCAGTCGGCGGACATGCGGTGTCAATTTCCTGCTGATGAAATTAGAGTTAAAACCTATCGCTTTTGCTTTGCCTCAAAACCTAATTAAAACTGTGCGCACTTGCTGCCTCTACAGGAATGTTCACCAAACATCAAAGACAGCTATGACCAAAAGAATGCTAAAAATAAAACCCTAGCATTTTTATGTTTATAATTTTTCTTTTTAGCAAACGGAATATATCTGGACATACTCTACTAGAGTTAAAAATGGAGTTTCACGTAAATTATTAATCTAAGGCACATAAGTGGTTATATCAGCTAATGGTTGATATATATA
>JBCAUA010040807.1:0-11961 GCA_038406235.1 Peronia verruculata | reverse complement strand
ATCTATCTATCTATCTATCTATCTATCTATCTATCTATCTATCTATCTATCTATCTATCTGTCTGTCTGTCTGCCTGTCTGCCTACCTGTCTGTCTGTCTGTCTGTCGGTCGGACGGTCGGTCCATCCATCCGTCCGTCTATTCGTCCGTCCGTCCGCCCGCCCGTCTGCCTGTTTGTCTGTCTATCTCTCTGTCTGTCTGTCTGTCTGTGTAAATATGAGTCTGTTTCTGTGCCAGTGTATCTCCTTGTCTATCTATGTTATCTGTAAGACCGTCTCTTTCTGTTTGTTAGTCCTACTGGATATCACATTCCACTCACCCATTCACTCACAGTAAATTGCTCTGTGTTGTCTATCACACCATTTCCAGTGATTTCTCTCTGTGTCTCTGTATCTCCCTCTCTGACTCTCTCTGTCTCTCTCTCTCTCTCTCTCTCTCTTTCTCTATGTGTGTTTGTAGATGTGTATGTCTGTATGTGGAAGCATATGTGTTACTTCCACTTGCACGTTACTGGTTTCAGTTTGTTGTAACCTCTAGTGTCAATGACTGGCATTCTTCTCATATGACTGATTCCTCAGCACTTAGGCCTACGTTTTCACAATTAGCAAATTTCACAATTCACTTTAGTTGTCTATGACCTACATTTCAAATAAACTTTAATCAATTTTGGCACAGCTGTTGGCTCTGACATATAAACTCTGATGAAGCGAATCAAAACAATTAGCAAGCTAGGCTCGGCTGTCAGCTGTTGTCAAGTTAGATCTTACACCAGCAGAAACATTGCCGTTAGTTGACGCATTATTTTTCTCATTTTCACAAACTTTGGTTCATTAAGAATGGGGGATTGCTTTTGACCAGTCCTGGTATCCCCCTTTGCCTTCTATAGTTGAAGAGGAGTGATAAAGGGAAAATTTCAAGTTGTTTTCAAGTTGTTGTTTTTGTGTTTTTCTTTGAAGTGAAACAGTAAGGCTAGCGAGAAGCACAGGTTCATGCCCGGTGTCATGGCATGTGTTTTTGTTGTTTTGTTATTGTTGTTGTTCTGGTCATTGTTGTTATTGTTACTGTTGTTGTTGTTGGTTGTTGTTGCTGTTGTTGATTGTTGTTGGTGTTGGTTGTTGTTGCTTCGTTGTTGTTGTGGTTGTTGTTGTTGTTGGTGGTGGTGTTGGTTGTTGTTGTTGTTGTTGTTGTTGTTGTTGTTGTTGTTGTTGTTGTTGTTGTTGTATAGTTTGTGGTGGAAAAACTGTAAAAAAGATTAGAAATCTACGAACAGGGAGCCAATTTTCCCTTCCTAGAGAACAATTTTTCCCACATAGTATTATTATAACCTGCTTCCCGTTTAGCGGTTTATGCATCAGAGATATCTTAAAGTTCTTTAAAACCAAATTTCACAGACAATTCAGATGTTTTCTTACTTTATATTGTTACAATTTAAGACACTCCTTGACTTATCCTCCCTCCCTCCATCTAGGTCTCTCGTCAACAAACAACAGAAAATAAACTGGTGTGTGTATAATTAAGTCCTCCAAACTTACCATTCTACCATCGTCTATATATATATTCTGAGTTAGTTCCTAGCGTCTGGCGTGTTAGCTCAGTGATTTGTGCTGCGGCCTTTGGAAGCAGGGGTCGGTGGTTCGAATCGCAACGGTTGCATGTTGTATTCTTAGGAAGGATACTTAACACACACTTTTCCTCAGCCCACCCATCTGTAAAACGGGTACCTGATGTATATCGGGGGAAGAACAGTGATGCTGCACTGCGGCGAGGCGGTCTGAAATGGTCAAGCCAATTTCCCCTCTTGGGGGTTAAAGGATGGTACTTTTTTTTTTACATTTTTAAAAGTATTTTGTTCCAGTCTATTGAAAAAAAACACTGCGTCTATCAAATCTTAACTCAACCCCTTTTTTTTTTTCATCATAATTGAGTTATTTTCCCCACCTAGTCAAATGCATAATTTTCTATAATACTGAGCGGTAGTGTATTGTATTTTTGGAAATGCAAGATAACATAATTATGGTTAGATAAACTTGCCCTGACGAACAGCTAAGTGGGCTAGAAAATTTGGCCAGAGACATGAGTTTACCTTTTATACTCAATGCCAAATTCTTCATATCGTTTCTCTATTTTTTTGATGTGTTTGATTAGTTGGCGGTGGACAGTGGTCTTAATTTTACTACAGTTTGGGTTTGCATCTTTGTTTCGACTCTGTTTATTCAGATATAGCCCTAACTCAGGTGGAACGGAGACATTATATTTGCACCGTGTTTGCGTATTAAGCCCTGGCGCGTGCTAACTGCACCTGGCTTATACAGATCCACTGCCTCGCGTGTCAGATCACGAACCCGGAAGTATTAAATTTAGTCCGCCACTTTAAAATTTCAAGCAAGTTACCTTGAAGTTAAATTATGCTGTGCAATTTAGATCCAGGTGCCGGGCTCACAAAATTATTGGTATCACTCCGTTACGACGTACTGATGTTGCAAAGATCACAGCTGTTAATTTTTGCTTTATTATTATATCTAGCTCTTCAGCTAGCGTTGTCATGGTTATAGAGTTCACCAAAATCGCGGGAAATTCCACCCTCTCATGTCCCTGACCTTGCGTCTCGGTCATAAGTTTACCTCACTTCCTGGTTTGACCCTGTTACAGCGAGTAGGAAATGTATGACTAAAACTCTTCGCCGTGGGCCTATTGAACCCAGATTTCTCCACATAATAAGATTTAATGCCATAAGAAAACTTGTGATTTTTTTTTTTTTTTCGTGTTGGGTTTTTCCTGAAATCTTGTGTTCTACTATTGCCCACATAAAATGACTGGCCCGGAAGTAAACAAGCACGGTTGTGGACAGCTGAGATAACCACCACTACAGGAGGTTGAAAAGCTTATAAATACCATAAACAAGCACCTGCAATGCATTTACTGAGTCGTTAGACCTACATTGCTAGGACAACCGCTCCTTTCGTGAGCTCAGTTCTTTGTTGTCCTATCTCCATTTTTGGGCGATTTGGAGATATATATGTCTTGTGAGAAAGGAATAGTAAATCTATCATATACTGTAGTCATTTCATTGATCACTTGTCCAAACAGGTATGTTTTGAAAATCTTTTTACCCTGTCTCCTTTAAAAAAAAAATAAAACTGTTGCTTAACACAACTCATCAATTTCTTAAAATGTGAAAAATGGAGATAGGGCAACAGAGAACTGAGCTCAAGCTTTCTTCCTTTCAAAACATTGGCTTTTCGAATCCAGGCTACGACGGACTGCAGTTTCCTCTTAAAACATACAAGAGATACTTTCAAGACTCAGCCTGTGTAACCTTTCTTTATACATCTCTAGTATCTTGCACTTGAAAACCCTCTTGTCTCCAGGTCATGTCCTTGAGATAATTGTCTGCTTTCAAACACACAGGTGAAAAGAAATTCCCCTGAGCCGCATTGAAACGGTGAGGTACAGTGCAAATAATTAAGTAGACTTCCAGGATATTGCTAATTTTCTTTTATTAGTTGTTGAATTTTATACTCCTTAGTCTTTATAGCTGACTATAGAAAGGGTTACCCTTTCATACTCATTTAGAAAGTAATCAGGGAATCCTTCAACCTCTTGCATAAGAACTGAAAATATTCATAATTAAGAAAATCTCTAGCGAAAGATAGAAGAATTCTATAAATAGCTAAACGATCTCATTATATCTTTACCTTCAGTTAAATCCTTAAACCCTTTGAGCAGAAACCAAAATGTAAAATGAAGTCCTGATATGTCATGAAGAAAAACACGGTCGTTAAAATTCACGTAATTAAGTATAAAGCCTCATTAATTCATTACTCTTTGAACATTTTTTGTAAAAGATACAGTAAGTGAAACTCTGAAACATTTTTTTTTTCAAAGGCAAGACAAATTCTGTAAAGTTCAGCAAATACTTATGGAATCTATCTGGTTAAGTTTATGTTCAAATTAGCTATATATAGAAACGATAATAAAGAAAATTCTAATACGTTAAAGAAAAAAAAATCAATAAAGTTCTTTTAAATTTAGACAGATAAAGGATCCTACGTCTCCACGGTCAGATTACTCTTTGAGCACTTGACAATCTCAATGTGAAAGATGCCCGCCAGTTTTACGTTTTTCTTTAGTCATTTGAAATAATATATTTTTTTCTCTATGTAATAGATGCCCTCTCTCTCTCCCTCAGTTCTTTTTTTCTGATGAGGTGAAAATGAATGTGCGTTAAAGGCGTGGGCATTGGCCATGGTCATTTTGTCAATAGGAGATCGTTGTGGTCAGTCCTGTTACTTCCCTTTAACAGACAAAAGAGGGATTGAACAAGTAGTGTAAAGAGGAAAATAATCACTTTTGCGTCTTTTGCTTGAAACATACACCATGAAAATTTCAAAAAAATTATTATGAAAACAGAATGTTTTCTTCTAATCTTTTCTTTATGTTGCTGTTGTACTTCCAATAATCACTCCATCAATATTATTTCTTTTTTGTGTACCCCGGGAGTCATCGTTTCAATGATTTCTTCACATGGTGTGTGTAATAATAATAATAATAATGATAGAGAGCATTTACGTAGCGTTTATCCCCGTAGTTACAGGCTCTAAACGCTTTTCAATCTATCATTACCTCGACAGACCCAAACAAGACACTCATGAACGCTCTCATCTTCCTGGGAAGCATGCAAGACGGTTGCCTGTTAGGCGCTCAAATCCCTATCATTCTAACAATATCAGTCACTGTCTATAGTCAGGTACCCATTCAAACCTGGGTGGAGTCAGGAAATGCGTGTAAATTGCCTTTCCCAAGCACAAAATGTCGGGGCCAGTCAGGATTCGAACCCGAGTCTTGAGAGCCCGAGTCCAACGGCCCACATGGTTTGTGTACTTCTAAGACTTCGTCAACTGTTACTTTCTTGTATGTCACAAGAATTATTCTTTCAACCATTATTTTGCAGGGCTTTTGTGCCCTCCAGAAACCACACTTTCAATGTTTACCTTCTTGTGTCCCCCAAGGTCGACTCCTTCAATCGGTGCGTCATAGAGTTGTACTCCAGGCTCACTGTCACGAACTCTGGATGTGAATGGGTATTAGTCGTGACATTGTAAGTGGTAATAAGGCGGTGAATACGGGCGAGATACACACAGGAATGGAGAAAAAAGAACAGGAATCCTCAACGTCGAAATGATGCAGAATTTATTGCAGGTGCCTGATAACAATACACATTTCAGGGCAGTTGTTTGACGCTGATGCAAACCGCTCACTGCATGGCATTTCCTCTCCGAGTGAGCCCTTATATAGATGCTAGCCCGTCTGGAACCCTCTCTCCCCCGAATTTTCTCAGGTCTTCGATTTTGCTATACCACAACTCCTAGATCTATCGCTAAACATAAAACCATGACTTAGTACGCACGTGACGTACTTCACACACACAAGGTCTGACTAAAAACCATCCTGCACAGAATGCTTAGAGAGTATTTCAGACACGTTCGATGACGCAGTACATGTATTTCCCCAGGCCAGCATATGTACGTTCACAACACACACTTGCATGTACCTAACACGTGTAATCATTATTCGTTACAGTCACCCTCGCGTTCTTTTTCTCTTCCTTCCACCCATCACCTGCTAGCAAGGACAGATAATTATACAGGTGGGAACTTGATAGTTAAGCATAGTGGGAAAGGTGAAAATACAGGGGGGGGGGGCATAGGTGTGTACTGATTATATCTAGGTCATACAACACTGGTGTATATACAGCTGATGTGTTACCTTTCGCCAAGTGACGCTCATCCTGTTTGCCTTATAGATGATTATGAAGATGTTCGGGTTCAACATTACATAGCAATTACAGCTTTAACCCTTTGACTTACACACAACTTTTACGAATTTAATTTGTACAAAATAATATCTTCAAAGTTTTAAACGGAGAAGGATAGTTTTAATATTATTTTTTTCTGTTCTTTTCTTTTCTCTCTCTCTCTCTGTGGATGTGTGTGTGTGTGTGTGTGTGTGTGTGTGTGTGTGTGTGTGTGTGTGTGTGTGAATGTCAAGAATCTGAAAATTGTAGAAAGAGGAAAACACGAACATTATTGTAATTTCTTTGTATTAAGTAACAGTTAAATCAAACCAGAACAGTAGCCAAAAAAAAAAAAAAAACGACAACGACAACTTCAACAACATCATCAACGACAAATGATATAATTATGTAATTTTACCCACCTCTTGAGCCTCCAGATGCATATTTTCGTTTGCATGCGTCTAGGACAACGTCGAATTCACACAATGATAACAATGTTATCTTCAATTTTCTAATATTTCATTTCCGATTTGATCTTCTCCTCTTCTCTCTAGTCCTTGCATGATCTCTTTCAATAACCTGTTAACCCTCTATCACCGTGAAGCCGCTCTATGCGGCAGTTTCATGACTTCTCGTATTGTATCTCTGATCGAGACAAATATCTTTTATTACGACTGGATATTTTCATAACTTTTCTGATCTGATTGTCAGTGACCAAAAAAAAAAAAATGCAAAACAAACAAACAAACAACAGACAAAACACATACACACACACACAAACAAACAAACAGATAAAAGCCAAATACCTCAGTTTGCCTATACGAACAATAATCGTAGGGACAAAGAGTTAATTTAGATTTTCACTTCTATCTGTTTTTTTTTTTTTCCTTTTCTGTAACTTCCTGCTGCTTCAGATGCATAAAAAAAAAAAAACCTCAATAAATAAAAAATATATGACTCTCAACTTCACTACCGGTGGAAAACCCACAAAAAATTGATTTGAAAACGGTAGTCATCCTCCAACACGTGTTTTAAGTGATAAAGTGTTAAGCAATTTAACAGTAACACACTTAGATAAAAGGCCGAGTGAGTCATTAAATTTTACCGGCACGTATATTGCTGGTTGTTAACGACGTCTTTTGAGCGAGGCTCGAGTCGCACAGTCTTTTTTTAGTTAACCATAATTAAGTACAATGACTGTGTCACGGTGTTCTAATCGTTTTAGTGCAATAAATCGAGTTAACTGGTTCGCTCTGAGAGTTTCTGTGTGATCATTCTATGATTGGTGAATGCTGGATGATTCACATACAACATATGAGACACCGCAGCTACCTTCAGAAATGTCAAAGAGTCCCGATCTGTTCAAGCAGCGAGTCTTTATAATTTGTATAACTAGGCCACACGCTCTAAATAATCTACCATGGTCTCACTGTTTTTATGGCAGCTTTGAGCAATTTATGTACGGGCCATTTCAAATGAAGACCACAGGAGAAAAATGACAGTAGTCACAAAATACAGTTTTCGTGGTTATCTGCCCTACCAGTAGCCCTCCTACTGAAGTCTGGTGCCTTCTGTCTGCCTCTATTGAAAAACGACTGTAATACTATAAATGGAAAATACAAGGATTTAATTATTTCTTAAACAAGAATCATACAAATCTTAAAATTCATTTTATATAAAACTAGTATGGTGTGGGTACCGTCATTTTTGCCTGTGCTCTTCAAGTTTTTTTGGGTTTTTTTTTTTTTTTCTTATTTTACATAACACGTATCATGCCGAGCCACTGCCAAGCTTTGGAGTCTGAGTTGCCGTCTTTTTCAGGCTTATAATGAGGATCATCTTATATCCATGTGTCTCATCATAGCCTGACAAATATTGCTTGTTTGTTTTCCTTAACCCTGTTAATTCTAAGGAAGTAGAATTAGTATATTGGCTTTAAGAGGCTGTCTGGTCTGTTTTTACTGAGATTTTTTTTTTTTTTTGGGGGGGGGGGGGGGTAGAAATTTGTAATTTGGAAATTTTGCTGGGGCAGCGGCCCTCCACCTACTCTTCCTCAATTTTTAACTTCCAATGGTTCTTGAACGTGCGTAACGTACACACGAGACCTCCGAAAATATATTTGCGCTTAACTGAGAAGACTGGACGTCGGGTTTCCTACCCAGAGGAAGCCAGAGGACCGTTCAGTCATTGCAAAATGCGGGCTTTCGATCTTGGTGTCCTTCCATCCCGAGAAGGAGGACCTGCGAGTCGATCCCCACGTTAGTTGTTTTCACCATAAAGCAGATGCCAAGCCACAGAGCCATAGTGACCCCCCAAACATCGGTTTTCAAAATCATTCATTATATTTATGGCTTGACTCTAGGGGCATCATTCTGTTGACGCTGAATGAGTTAACGAATGAAAGGGTTCTGGCTGCAGCTGAACGGTCAGAAACACGATACAGACGGAAGACATCACGGACAGAAAAAGTTAAAAAAGAAAATAAAAACACACCCGTGACCTACAGAACTCGCAGCGCGTGCAGAGGTTACCTGGTCAGATACGCAATGTTTATTTTTGTTACCTTTTCATTGCTAACCTGTGTGTGTTACTTATTTTCATTTCTTTCCACTTCTTCAAAGCGGAGTAGTTGGCCTTGTTTCTGCCTTGCGTATATTTCTTTTCGTTTCTCTGAAGTGTGCACCAAAAACGTGAGTGTTTATTTAACTCTCCCTGACGTTTACTTTTCTTCTGTTTCGATTGTGACTTTTACTTTTCAAATTTCTTACCTGGTGAAACAGATTCGGTAAGGGCTTTTATCCTGGCATATTGGGAAATTACTATCGTTTCGTTTCACTTCCGTGTTAGTTTTATAGCTTCCAGCTGCAACGAACCATCAATGAAATTTTGTTTCAATGTGATTGGATCGTTTTCTCATTTGGTGAAATAGATCCATTTAGATCTTTTTATATTTGGTAATAGGAGATCGTTGTGCTCAGTCCTATTATTTCCTTTTTACCAGACAAAAGAGGTATTGAACAAATAGTGTAAAGAGGAGAAAAAAAAATCACTTTTACACCCTTTGCTTGAAATATACACCATGAAAATTTTTTAAAAAAATAAAAAATGATGTTGGAAGCAAAATGTATTCTTCTTATTGTTACAATTTTATAAACTTTTTTGGCGATCAGTCTTTCGAATGGCAAGCAGTAAAAGGATTTTTTCCTCTTTAGACTGCTTGTTCAACACCTCTTTTGTCTGGCAAAGGGAAGTAAAACTCTGGTCAAATGATCTCCCCTTACACAAATCCCTCTTTTGGAAAAGGCAGATAATCTGCGAAACGATCTCCCATTGACATCGATTCATTTCCAACCTCGTTGTACAATTTGGCACCTGAAATAAAAGTATCCTTGGCATATAGTTTCATGATATTTTAGTTATTGATTCCAATTTTTAAAATTTCTTACCTGGTGAAACACATTCATTTAGAATACAGTTCCTCATTTACTCGGAAATTAGGATCGTTTCTTTTCATTTCAGCCCTAGTTTTCTAGTGGCAGCTGCAATGAAAATGTTTTCGAATTCTTACCTGGACATACAGCAATGATTTTGTCGTTCTCTGCCTTTGCCATTTTATTACACTTTTTACTGCACTCGCTTTTAATGTTCCTGTTTTAGGTTTTGTAAAGAAACGAGCTAAGATGTGCTTATTTCTTTTCCTTTTTCCGGTCAAATCAGAAGGATCTTCTGGTTGTTTTGATTTATTTCCCTTCTGTGCCACCAGGTAAAAGTTTGTTTCGTTTTCCCAAGGGCTTGAGCACAAAAAGTGCGTTCCGGGTTTTTAGTTTGCCCTGCGCGCCATGTGCACAAACTTTGAACAACTTTTACGTTTGGCTTTTCTTTGTCTACTTTATTTTATCCATGACATATGTTTTTTTGCGTTCTCCACAGAAAGAAGACGATGAAGAAAACGATGCTGATGATGATGTGGATGACGGTGTCTTGTAGTGCTGCAGAACTCAGGTGAAGGACAGGCATAAAGGTGAGCTGTTCTAGTGTAAAGGACTAGAGATTGTATGAGTCATACTATGCTACCCGTCATCATGTTCTAGAACTCTTGTATAAGGAAAGAACGTCCATTATGTAGTGCAAAATTCAATGATAGTATAAATAAGTAGGTTTCATGCTACCGGTCATTTTGTCCTAGAAATCTTGTATAAGGAAATAGCATTCGCTATGGGATGCAAAATTCAATGATACTGTAAGTGACTAGGTTTTATGCTACCGATCACTCTCTCCTATAATTCATTATAATAAGGAAAAGGCCTCCGATGCAAATTTCAATGACAGTATGAATAAGTAGGTTCTATGCTACCGGTCATTCTGTCCTAGAACTCATGAATAAGAAAAAGCATCCGTTTACATGGTTCAAAGTTCAATGACTGAGTAACAAGGTTTTATGCTACCCGTCATCCTATTTTAGACGTCTTGTTTAAGGAATGAGCATTCATTATATAGTGCAATGTTCAATGACTGTGAGTTAGCTAAGTTTTATGCTACCCGTCATCCTGTCCTAGAACTATTCAATAAGGAAAGGGCATCAATTACATGGTGCAACGTTCAATGGCGGTGAGTAAGAAGGTTTTATGCCACCCGTCATCCTATTCTAGACGTCTTGTTTAAGGAATGAGCAGCCGTTATGTGGTGCAAAATCAATGACTGAGATAAGCTTTTCTCCCAAAGTATGACAGACCTACAGAACTGTTTGTGTCTCTGCTGCACGAAACAACAACAACAACAACAACAACTACAACAACAACAACAACACAAGAACGGCAGCAGTAGTGAACAACACCAACATCATCTACAGCAATAGACATGACAACATCACCACTACAGTAACAAATGCAGCAGCAGCAATCACAGTAACCATAACGACAGTAGCAACAACAACAACAACAACAGCAACAACAACTACGTCAGTGAGCAGGGTTCTCTGTTCTTGAGAAGACGCTGTTGATTTATCTTTCGCCACACGATCATCCTATTTACAGCCCTTGATTTGGTATGCTAAAACTAGGCAGTAAGGGTTAAACAGAAGGACAAAAAAAAAAAAAAAAAGTCCTGTCATTTCGTCTAACCGCTTATTGAGTTTAATGAGGTGGTGTCAGCCAATAAGGAGAAAAGGATAGGTATACAGTGAGAAAAAAGACAGAGATCTATAGATTCTACTTGATTGCCCACATCAATGGGAGATCGTTTCCCAGATTATCTGCCTTTTCCAAAAGAGGGATTTGTGTAAGGGGAGATCATTTAAACCAGACTATTACTTCCCTTTGCCAGACAAAAGATGTGTTCAGCAAACAGTGTAGAGAGAAAAAAATCCTTTTATTTCTTGTCATTCGAAATACTGGTCACCAAAACCTTTGATAAAATTATAACAATAAGGAGAAAACCTTCTCTGTACATCATAATTTTTATTGAACTTTTCATGGTGTATGTTTCAAGCAAAGTAAGTAAACGTGATTTTTTTTTTTTTCCTCTTTGCACTACCAGTTCAATCCCTGTTTTGTCTGGTAAAGGGAAGTAATAGGACTGAGTACAACGATCTCCTATTGTGTTTTTGTCTTCATCTTTTTTTTTTTTCTGTTCTAATTGAGTGGTATCAGGTGACAGTGCAAAATGAGTGTGTTTTTTCTGTAATATCGGATCAAAGTTGAATGGGGAAAAAAAAAGGCAGAACACAAAGAAACAAACAGGTGATCTATCAACCAGTCAACCAACCAAACAAAAACATTAGCCAATTATCAAACGAACCAAACAGCTAATCAACCAACCAACCAATAATCCAATAAACGAACCAACAAATCAACCAACCAATAATCCAATCAACGAACCAATCAACCAACCAATCAACCAACCAACCAACCAACCAACCAACCAACCAACCAACCAACCAATCAACCAATCATCCAACCAACCAACCAACCAACCAACCAACCAACCAACCAACCAGCCAACCAACCAACCAACCAACCAATAATCCAATCAACGAACCAACCAACCAACGAACCAACCAACCAACCAACTATCCATCCACCCAATCAATCATTCTACCTACCTACCTACCTACCTACCTACCTACCTACCTACCTACCTACCTACCTACCTACCTACCTACCTACCTA
>JBCAUA010040786.1:0-11962 GCA_038406235.1 Peronia verruculata | reverse complement strand
TAGATAGATAGATAGATAGATAGATAGATAGATAGATAGATAGATAGATAGATAGATAGATAGATAGATAGATTTCGAAATACAGTCATGTACCTCTTTCATTCGCTGCTACTAATAGAATCCGATCTCGGCGAATTTCACAAGCCGCTACCCGAGTCGCAGACACGCTGTGTTGATCCCGCCACCTGGCCTCCAGTGGGTATCACAGGTCAGCCGTGAGTATTGGGTGAGTGACTACGTGACTGAGTGAGTGAGTGACACGAGCGTGAACTCAGCTGCTACTGTTTGGGGTTTTGGACCTGGCCTTTCCCGGAGTACTCAGTTTGCTGAGGTGATCGGTGTGTCGCTCGCATCTGCCATTTGAAGAAGACTCTTTCAGACAGAAACTTTGTGATATTCAAGTGAACAGATGTAACCCCTGTCTTCACTGAACACTAGAAGAGAACCCAAGGCCTTCGTGGGAGATTATTACTGCACTGCGACTTAACGTGTGAGGCGAGCGTGCGCACCCCTAAGTTGGTATTTTGGATGATTTAAGTGAACGTTACTCAATGAAAACGTGTTTGGTGTTTTGAGCAAGTCACTAGGGACGCCTAGGCAAGTCAGCTTATCCTACAGTTCGGATCATCAAAACTCTCGCAAGTTCATTATTGAATTATTATCAAAGTTATCAAAGTTTTAGAATAACGTCAAGCCTAGTAAGCTTTTCTCGGCTTTATGTAAGTAGAGATACAGATCTTGACGCAACAATGTTATGTGCCAGATTTCATATGAGTACATACAGACGTTTTCGAGTCCATAAACTTTTCATGGATTTTGCTGCAGATTTATAGTAAAACTTATAGCTGAGGACATGATTTGTTCGTGGCGCAGTTTGTCTTTTTGCCCCAATCTGCTGTATACGACTAGGATTTTCACTAATATATACACATAGCTAAAAATAATTGTGAACAGTGTTCATTGAGCTGAAAACAAAAAAATTATGATCTACCTTTCATATTAACGAGTAATTTCGAGGTCGGTAACGTGACCGAGGGATCCTCAGCGTTGCTCACACATACATGGGTTTGTTTAGAATCTATATGATGTGAGTATCTCTGATGTGAGTCCCAGCCTATCACTGGTCAAGAGCCGTCTGCGTGAGCAGAGCATGTACACAAACCATCGTGTGCACGACAACCATTCGAGGATGTGACCAACCTCGAAATACCTCATTCAATACTTTCACAAAGAATGCAAGAATAAGACAATTTTTAAATTGACCTCAGATTTCCAGCTATACGTAGATGTAGCAAGCTATACCTAGCTATACGTACCTAGCTATACCTAACTATACGTAGATGTAGCAAGAAATATTCCTGAAATCTCATTACTTCTAGCTCATTCAGTTGAGTAAATATGCTGTTGTAATAATCAGGTTTATTTCCTCATTATCCGTACTACTTGTTATTGTTATATTTGTTATTAAATAATCCGTCTTCAACCTGTTAGAATTAGTATAGTTCTTGTTGCCAAAACAAGAAAAGTGAAGGATATCTCCGTGTCCTTCATCTTTCGATGGGAAATGATTTTTTTTTTTTTTTTAATGTTCACCATTGATTCAATAACAACGTCATATCGAGAGACTCTTACAGTGACGCATAACATCCCACCACATAACCACAGATATGCCGTATGAGTAAAAAGTGTCAAAGGACACGGCTATGGTTTGAGAGGAAAATTTGTGGTAGTTGATACATTGATTGCATGTCATTTAATTTATCACCATATTTATATAATTTGTCTGTCTCTGTATCATCACCATCTCTCTCTCTCTCTCTCTCTCTCTCTCTCATGTTCTCCTTCTGTCTCTATATTCGTGTTGGTGCGATTTACTCAAGCTTCAGATTAAGCCATCCCCTGATATCAGTTTGCAAGTTTTTGCTATCGCCCAGAAACCTATGCCTGCACAAAATCAATTCGGACTAAAACCTTCCCAGCTAGTAGTAACAGCTGGTATTGATTGCACAGTCCCGTCTTGTCGATGGCCACTCGAATACGATCTGAATGTAGGTTTCTGTAAGCTAAATAATCGTTTCAGGGCTGTTTTTGGCGTGTGAATAACATCAGGCCGATTTATATCCCAGGTGTGTTTCTGGGACTTCTCCTTCTCTCTCTCTCTCTCTCTCTCTTCCTCTCTCTCTCTCTCTCTCTCTCTCTCTCTTTCTCTCTCTCTCACTCATTCACTCTCGCTTTCTCTTTTCCATCGTTCACATCGGCTCCATTCATCCATCTTTAGTAAATAATTTTTACCTTTCACGCAATATTGACAATTCTTTTGGGTTAACTGAATCAGGCTTTGTTTTTCTTGTAGGCCTATACAACTAGATCTGTGATTATAGCAAGAATTGGATGCACTCTTAAACATCATGTATTTCGTTTCTTTACATTGCCGCCCCTATTCTCAGCTGCCTCAAGTACCGTTCTTTCAACTTTCATTTTTTAAACACGAGCAGTGAAAGTCAGAATTTGTGACTATTCTTGAATATTTATTTTTCTTTTCTCTATGTATGCCAGGAACGTTAACACTGTTAAGATAACTTGTTGTTTAACGAATTGAACGGTCTGTCTCAAGAGATTGTCCTCTGCTCCTCCTGTACGGTGTGTACACTAAGGCAGGGGCCACAGTGTATCTGTGTCTGTGTCTAACTGTCTCACTGCAGCCGCATATAGTCAGGTTGCGAGTTTGCACGACACAAAGTAGCGCTGGCAGGTATTACAGAAAACGCTAGCTGACACGCCAGCTGGCCACATGGTCAGACCCAGACGTAATGCAGCCCGCGCCAGTGAAATGGGTTTGGCCTATGACATTATGCGACTGCAGTACGAGAGTTAGACACAGACACACATGCACTGTAACCACAGCCTTAGACGTGCAATGATGACGTCTGATTACGCATTTTCCCGTACGCCTTTTGTATTTGAAGCACGGTAGAACAAAATGCATTGGATAGGGAAAAGATTGCCCTGGCTTGTTCTTTTCATTCATTGTGCCTTTTCTCTCTTGATCGTATTTTCAGAACTACCATTGGCTTCCTCCCCCACCCCCCCCCCCCACCCCCATGTCTGTCATTTCAACTGTTTTACATCAGAATCTGTATAGTATTACTAATTCCAGTACTGGAGCCTCCATTGTCATGAGGTTTCTGTTTGTCCAAGAGTGACTCACTACATTGGTGAGAACCTTTTTTATTGGAGTAGTATAGTGTTACTAGTATTGTGGCACTATTAGGATCGAGTCTAACAGAGACAGGCTCAAACATATCTTGATAATTGTGTCACAAGATGATTGTTGATTTTAAAGAAGTCTTTCAGGATTCATCGACTGTTTATCTCCCGGTGCCCTGTCTTTGGCAGCTGCCTCCATATGGGCGTTCATGTGTTTGGTTCACTGGACTGATTTATGACTTTGATAGAAAGAAACAAAAATCTACAGTTACAGAGAAAGCTGATTTCGTGTCTAGTGATTTTTAGCCGAAAATTTTATTCATTGTTCTTTGGTGAATGTTCATTTTTAGAGGCAGAAAAGAGAAATCCCGCTTAAGACGTTGTAAAAGTCTCTGAATATAATTTCGGTAGGCCTGACAATAGCAAAAAGTAACCCACTGTAAATAAAGAGGGACTTAAATTATTGTTAACTCTCTTGGATGTACTTCAACCAAGCAGGGAGAGAAGAAAAGTGATTCATTCTGAGAAGGTTTGGATCTGCATTCGGCATCAAACTTTCTGGATGTACTTCGACTGTTTGCTCTGCATTGCTCTCGTAAACCTTTGACACCATGTCCAAAGAATACATCGAGCATTTTCAGCATCTGACCTCTACTTTGCTGACAGAGAGGGAACGTGATTTCCTTCACGCCAGCTTCAGAAAGTATCAGCGAACTGGAGAACTCCACAAACTGGTACTGGCGGTCAAGCAAATACTGACCACACCAGAGAGGAGCAAATTGTTGGCGTACATTCGGGCGCCCATGTCCAGGACGGAGAAACTCAAATTTGATAAACTCCTGGGCATCCCGACTCATGGATACCATGGCAGAGGGTATCAGCAGTGGCCTGCATTTCTGAGTGAGTAGTCTATTCCTTGGTTGGTTGGTTGGTTGGTTGGTTGGTTGGTTGGTTGGTTGGTTGGTTGGTTTATGAGTTGGCTGGTTGGTGGTTAATGCTGTTTTACTTGCTTCCTTGCAAGGCTACCTAGCTGGTGTTTTAAGATGAGAACCGGATTAGTCAATTGGTCAATTGGTTGGTCTGTAACTTGCTCGATTTGTCAAAGATAAGTGAACTGAAACGATATCTGGGACATAGATAAGAAACTTTAGTTTCTATGAAGTACCGGTATCTAAGTAGCTAAAGTAAGTGCTGTCATAATTTATTTTTTTTAATAGTGTGATCGTACCAATGAAGATAAAAGAAACAAACACACTCGGTGATTTCGTATACTGACGGACTTTATAAAACGCAACACTTGAAAATGATTCTATAACTCAAGTGCTGCGTTGTTAAAGTCCGTCAGTAGAATCATGTTCAAGCGTTGCGTTTTTAAAGTCCGTCAGTATATTTCCTTCCCGCTCGACAACTGAATGCGATTAATGACACGATAAACCACAGCATGACAAATTTTATACTAGCCCTCATGCCTGAGTCCACTGACTTGTTATAAATTAAGTTCAGCGCTATAATACCTACCGTTTATACACTACAGTGCTTCAGAGAGAATAACTGGCGTTATTTTAAATTATTCCTAGCTTTATCTCCTAAAAAACAAATTTTATTGCTAAGACTCTTAATTTAGCTGTTATGGGTGGTTATAACATCACTGTATATGTTTTAACATCATGGTATATGTTTTAACATCATTGTATATGTTTTGATATCATTGTATATGTTTTAACATCACTGTAAATGTTTTGACATCATTGTATATGTTTTAACATCATGGTATATGTTTTAACATCATGGTATATGTTTTAACATCATTGTATATGTTTTGACATCATTGTATATGTTTTGACATCATTGTATATGTTTTAACATCACTGTATATGTTTTAACATCATTGTATAATATGTTTTTATATCATTGCTGTATACAATCAGCGAACTGGCGAAGTCCACAAACTGGTATTGGCGGTCAGGCAAATATTGACCATACCAGAAAGGAGCAAATTGTTGGCGTACATTCCGGCATCCATGTGGGAAGGACCCTATGCAATTAAGCCTATAGAATACGGCCTAATACATAACTATATTGATAAGTGACACTGGATAACGTCCTCCTTTTGTATTTAATTGTCACTATTACCATGATTATTATTATTAATACATTCTCCTTTTTATCAATTATTTTCATCATCATCATTAATGTCCTCATCACTTTTATTAAAAAAAAATGTCTAAAACTTAAGATGACCGTCCACCGGAACCTAATCAAATAGATTTTTAAAAAAAGTGTAAAAAACAGTATGAAGAATTTTGAATTGAGTTAATAAAAGAAATTAATATCGCTAGCCAATTTTTCGAGCCCGCTCAAAGAGTGTCACCATCATTTTTTTGTTAATTTTTATTTCTTAAAACTATGACGGCTGTCTAACTGGTAGCTACTCAAATACACTTTTTTTTAAAGGGGAGGGGGGGATATGAATAACTGGATGTTGATCAAATTAGCCAAATCTTGAAGCTTTATTAGCTCTTGATCGGGACAATGTCATCATTACCATTAATATTATTATTTTATAAAATTTAATAAAACTGTCTGACCGGCAACGAACAAAACAATTCAAGAAAAGCAAATAACATACATAAACAACTTGATCTTGGTTTAAACACTTTGGCAAATTTTGGAGCCCGCTTGGCTCTTCGTCAGGGCAATAATGGAAACATAAAATGTCCATTATATTATTATTTTTGTTATCATTGGCATTATTATCAAGCTCATAGTTTTTATGGTTGTTATTGTTATTGCTCTTGCTGATTTGAGAACAGTGCAGAAAAAGACGGGTTATAATGTATATTAATGGGCATATACTGAATTTTATTCTTTTTATGTCCCTTTTCCATTTAATTATATCATTCAACAACTTACAAGATGCGTATAGATTTAAGATCTATGTAAGTGAAATTACTAATTCGTGTGTGGGTGTCTCACATGGAGTGCCATACTCTATATTCCAGGAGAGACATCCCTTTTCTCTCTCTCTCTCTCTCTCTCTTCCTCTCTTTTTCTCTTTCTCTCTTTCTCTCTCTCTCTCTCTGTCTCTCTCTCTCTCTCTCCCCTTGCTCCTGTCTTCCATCCCGCTTTCTTTCCTTTCTTCTTCTTGACGAGTAAACGTATCTTACCGTGTTTGACACAATATAGCCGTAATCGTAGTGATGTGTCGTTAAACCCCAACACACATACACACACATACACACACACGCACGCACGCACGCACGCACGCACACACACACACACACACACACGTGTGTACTTCAGTCTAGTATAGAATTACAGTGTTCTTACAGTGAGCGCAACAGATGTGTCTAAAAAGTTCTTTAAAAGTAGAGAATCAACAATAAGAGTGTCAAAATGAAGTGCTGAAGTGTCAGAGTTTCAAAGTTAAACACAATCTGGGAGGATCCCGTGCACCCACTTACTAATCAGTTGTAATATTCTCAGAAAAAAAAAAAAGACTTTGCGTTTTGTTCCATGTAAGAATTACAGAAATTATGCATGTAAGAATTATAGCGTTATAGAAATTCATTTTTGACATTAGCCTCACGCTAATCAAACGATGGCAATGTCCGCCCTGTTTTGATGCTATTCCTAATGTTTGTGTTTGTATATATTTCTTGTGGAAGGAGCTTATACTATTTATACTGGAGAGCGAACTCATGACGTCGCCTTAACAAAAGACCATATGTCTCGGATGCCAAGACTGGGCGCCATGGCCATGGAAACGTTGCTATTTTGCTATGCCTGGCGTCCTCTACGACGCCGGGAGTTATTCACTATTCTGATCTAGTAAATCTTTTCTTGTAAACAAACGGATTCATCTTTTTTTTTAATCGAGAGCTACAGCAAGAAGAGAATACAACAGACTTGCGATTATGAAATTAATGACAGTGTGAATTTCGTTCATGAATACGTGGTAACATAATAACGGCGTTAACTAAGTATTTTGCCTCTACTAGCATGGCTCCACACTTGGCACACGTGACTTCACGAGTCCGCACTCCAGTATAACAGTTTAAGCTCCTTGAACAGAATACAACAGACTTGTAATCATAATGATAGTGTGAAGTTCGTTAGTTCGTGAAATCATGAACACGTGCACGGCGTTAACTAGGTGTCTTTCCCTCATGGGCATAAGCTCCAAACTCTGCATGTGTGACGTCATCAGTTGGCTCTCCAGTTTAAATGGTATAAGCTCCTTGATCCTACTTTCATATTGGTGTGCCTCGTCAACTGTGAATGCAATTTCCCTAAGAGGACAAATAAATATTTGTCTTATTTTGTCATATATTCGACTTTAACAAATGACCGGTAATATATAATCTATGCCTTAATGAAAAATAATGTAACTTACTATCTCGCAGCCAGACTATGTCGATTGTTCACCATATGTTGGTTCTTGGTAACATGTGAAAGTTTATTTCATATCCATTTAGGTGGTGAAAAACGTTTTGAGCTAACTTTATTCTAGTCAGAGATATGGCATTTTAAAAAGACAAGAGGGGATTTCCCATAAAAAGACAAGAGGGGACCCCCAAACAGTGACTGAAATTCCGAGAAAATCCGATTTTAATGAACGGTCTAACGCATAAATCTACATACCTAACCCACAAAAACCCGACTTTGATGAAGAAGTATTTATAAATCGTAGGTGAGACCGATACTGTCTTGTTTGAAATGAATGCACTTTCGATTTCTGCATTAAAAAAAAAAATATATACGATGTCTGACCCCTCTCATCACATTCAAAGCCCGATTTCTCGGTTCTAGTACAGCGACTTACGTCTATTTGGACTGGCCGCGAGACAATTGTCCAGCTACTACAACGTGTGTTGTTTGGATTCCTTACGCAGAGTATGATGAGTGATTTTTGAGGAGATCAGTCCCTTGATACTTTTAGGGTTTAAATTGTTTCACGGCGCATACAACAGCTGCGACCTCTTTTCTTCTTTTTACCCCGCCCCTTTGTATCTCTCTCCGTCTTTGCTTGACTTCTCACAAAGATCTTGCCCGAGGAGGACAGGCTCGAAGAATCCTCAGTGGACCATGCCAACTTCACTAGATCGGTTAATTTGACGAGCGTGCAAGGCCACAATCGTAATTTCCTGGTCGGGTGCATGAACTCACGATCGTGGCTTGGATAGATGCTAAATCTTTAAATTTCTTCTGGTCATTGGGATCTAAAGTTATTTTCCTGTCCATTCAACTCCTTGAGTACTTACTTTAAATTTATGCGCATATCCAGAAAAAGCACTTAATTTTGCAAATTTTGACTTACAGATCCCAGTTGCCCACTTAACCTTAATTAAAAGTGAGTACTCAAAGGGTTAAAAAAAATGGATTCAGCGACTTCAGCTTACCAGCGGGACTTAAAGACTAACACTATGGGTCAGGAAATGAAAATAACTAAGTTGACACCAAAAAGTGAACTGTCCAAGATGATACGAGCGTCCCTGTGATGATCGCTAGACAATCACTACCCTCCCCCCCCTCCCCCCATCTGAAAACAAGAAGAAGAGGAACAAACTGGTTGTTATCACGATTGCTGGAGATGGCTGTGATTTGGGCAGGGGGAGGGGCAGAAACAGAGTAGCGTTGTTGAACAGGGTGGCCGGAAATGTCCAGTACGCTGAATGACGATAGAGAAATGAAAACAAAAATAGGTTTTAGATAAAAACACATTGAAATATCATAACTATTACTTGAAATAACAGAAATATCATGAATATCATTTGAAACAGTAGTAAAATCAGGAATATAAATCATTTGAAATATCAGGGGGAAAACGGGGACATCAGTTAAAATAACAGAAATATCATGATATCAATTAGAATATCAGAAATAAGAGGAAGATCAATTGAAATAACAAGGAAAAAAGACAGGAATATCAATTGAAATAACAGGAATATCACTTGGAGTATCACAAGTAACAGGAAAATCATTTGAAATGGCAAAGACATCAAGAAGAGCAATTGAAATAACAGAAATAACAAGAATATCAATTGAAATAAGAGAGATATCACGGATATTAATTGAAGTAACAGAAATAAAATTAGCTGAAAATGAAATCAAATATATTTGAATTCAAAAAGACATAAAGACAAAAATCAGAAAAGCATGTTATTATGATATCAATGTCCTGGGATATTTGGGCCACCTTGTAGGCTTGATGTATAATAGTAATAATGATAATTATAATAATAATAATAGAGCGTATTTATATAGCGCTTATTTCCGTACAGTGCAGGCTCTACGAGCTTTACAATCTATTATTACCCCGACAGACCCAAAGGGGACACTCATAAATTTTTATTGTTCTCAGCTTCCTGTGAAGCATTCAAGGCGGTTGCCTGTTAGGCGCTCAAATCTTTGTTAGTCTAACAATATCAATCACCGTCTATAGTTGGGTACCCATTCAAACCTGGGTGGAGTCAGAAAATGTGTAACACATTTACGCCCATCTTTCGCTGCGTAGCTGCATAACGGTCCACGTACTGTCATTTAACTGATGTCCGCGTATGTACGCCTAGATTTCACTAGCAAACACGCTACACTGGAAGTTAAATAAATAAATTTAGAAATGTAGGTCTGATTTCAACAAAATGATTATCACTCATTGTTAGATCTTCAGAGGCGCCCCAAAAGACAACAGGTCTACGGGAGCCACGAAGACGACGACGACGACGACGATGATGATGATGACGATGATGATGATATAATCAAAATGGGAGCACAATTTGTTTCTAAAGGAAAAGACAACGCAGTCTTCGGTGATGTCACACCTTGAGATCAATGTTAGAGAGCTATGCAAAGCAAAGGAATAAAGAAGACTGGGAACTGAAAAAAAAAAAAAAAATCGTGCATATTTCCCCATTATATATCACAAGATGACTGTCATATTCTAACTCTAAAGAATATGCTATTTCGTTTATTTTTAGAAAACGTTAAAAACCTTCTCTTACACAAAGAAAGCAAGTCATTTGATGGATATTTTCTTCCGTAAACAGCAATACTCTATTTACATTTTTACACGTTTACTTTGTTGCTTTGAAGAAGAGTCAATTTGACTTGAAAATTTGGCATTCATTTTTATCGTCAAGATGAGGTTGTTTTTATGGGGTTTTTTTTCTTTGTTTGTTTGTTTGTTTTTAATCGTTTGATTAGTTGCTGGTTGGATAGTCTTTTTCTATTTTATAAAATGATGATGATGATGGTGATGATGATGATGATGGTGATTTTCATTATTGCCGCGACGAAGACCCAAGCGGGCTCAAAAATTTGGCCAGCGATATTAGTTTCTTTTATTAACTCAATTCAAAATTCTTCATATTGTTTGTCCACTTTTTTGATGTATTTGATTTTTAGCCAGTGGACAGTTATCTCAATTTTAAGATATTTTTTTTTTAAATGATGATGATTATCGTCTTCTTATTGGGGTAAAATTCTGATAAATGTTGACTGTCTCTGGAACCTCCTTGTTATTCTTCTCAATCAGGTTAAGAGCGATTCAACTTGTTGTTTTTACCGACTGCATCATGACGCACTCAAATATAAATAGGATTTTAAAAGAGGAATGTGTCAGTGTCATGTCATTTAAACAAAGAATTAATGATGACACAAAGAAAGATGGGTGGGTTGTGTTTTTGAAAGAGGTGGTTTATTTTGGAGAGGAGGAAACCCTTTTTTTTTTTTTTTTTAAATTGAGGCAGGGCATGGCAAAGTTAAGTGAGCCAGAAAGAGGATTGAAGTTACAAAACAAAACAAAACAGCCCTTCCTCCCTCCCACAAACGAAATAGATAAAGTTTTCGGCAAAATCGTGATCGCTGAGCTGAGATTGTTGTCTCCATCTGAATAAGAGAGAATTATTTTTTTAAAGCAAACAATGAAAGGGATGAGGTTTTTCGTAAAGTCGTGATCATTGAACTGAGGATGTCCCCCTCCAAATATTTTGCATTCTCTTGGTGCGTTTTTTGTACATCTCTCACTAAGGTATAAACATACAAATCTCTCATATGATAGGGCCTTTCTTTGCAGAACATGAAAGAATGAAATGATTTTTGTTGTGTGGTGTCGGTGGCCTAACGGTTGTGCCGACGGACTTGGGATCTGAAGTTGTGGGTTCGAATCCTAACAAGTCCCGACATTTTGTCCTTGGGAAAGGCCATTTACACACATTTCCAGACTCCACCCAGGTTTGAATGGATACCCGACTATAGACAGTGAACGACATTGTTAGATTGATAAGGATTGGAGCGCCTAACATTCAGCCGACTTGTATTAAGTTGAATGCTTCCCAAGAAGCTGAGAGCGTTTATAAGAGCCTTCTTCGGGTCTGTCGGGGTAATAATAGATTGTAGAGCGCTTAGAGCCTGTATTGTAAGGGGATAAGAGCTACATAAATGCTCTCTATTATTATTATAATTATCATTAAATGAAATGTTCACTGCTCACTATCGCCTCAGCAATTTGATATCGAAGTCCCTTTATGATGACATCATCATCCAAATTCAGTCCGTGGATTTTCATCTGAATCACCTATAGATGTCCAAGGGACTGATCTACTCAAAGATTCACTTGTCTGTTTTGTAGTGGCATGTCTTTCGAAATAGCAACATGGGTGGTTGGAAGTAGACAAACAGATAGATAGATAGATAGATAGATAGATAGATAGATAGATAGATAGATAGACAGACAGACAGACAGACAGACAGA
>JBCAUA010040775.1:0-11963 GCA_038406235.1 Peronia verruculata | reverse complement strand
GAAAAACAAATAACACAGAAATCTATAAAGAACTTGATAGCGATGGTAAAATATGCCAAATTTTCGAGTCAACTTGAGTCAACATCAACATCATTATTTACTTGTTTATATATTTTTAACTTTAGCAGAACGATTATTTCCAAAACTTAAATTTCCTGCTTTAGCAAAAATAGGCACTGATGACAATGAAAACAAACAATGACAAAGGTTTTGGAACAGTACGAAAGGAATATTTTTTTTAAATGTAAAAAATACAACATTCATAATATAAAATACAATTGTAATGGCAGTAATAAAATGTGGCTGAAGCGGTAACGGTACAAATAATAATAGAATAAATGATAGCATCGATTACAGCTAAAGTGTCACAAATACCCAATTAAAAAAAAAAAAAGATATATTTCAAATAAAATAGCTGTACTCAGTGAAGATGAAGATAAATTTCCACCATAATTACCATTTAGCAACGACAGAAGACGCTATATATATTGTCGTGCATGGAGTTCTGAAAAAAAAAAACAAAAACAAAAAAACAGCTCTAATTGTACAACTTTGAGTTACGACCGGAGTTAATATTTTCAGCAGTTCCTATCTAGAGAATCTCTATAATGTCAGGACACGTGACAAGATCTTCCAGGCTTGCCCGAGACAACTGTCCAAGAGTTTGTGACTGGCAAGGTGGAAGGAAGGGCAGACAGACAGACAGACGGAAAAGAAGACAGGAGATCAACATCTCAAAATAGAAAAGCATAAAGGTCATTCTAAGAAACTGGAAATAAAGTTAGGTCAAGTAATTTCAATGATTGTCTATCATGAGCACTGGAGATTTCATACAGAAAGGTCAGTGAGCCATTTTGAGTGTCAGCCAAATTACATGTACTTCCCTTTGCTAATTTACGGTGCATTATAAATGTGTAACATAAGAATTGTCAAGAGAGAACAAATGACTTTTTTCACCTATAATTTCGAACATGAGTTCCAAATTTTAAAACTCACTATATCATGAACATGTATGTTCGTTTTGTTTGTTTTCTGTCATCCAGGTAGCCTGTTGAAATATTTTTCACCTCATTTGTTTCAATAACAGAAACTAAGGTAATTACCCTCCTCCTTTTTGAGCGGCTTATCCACTGGTACTTAACAAAGGGAAGTAACCTGGGCGATTGACAGAATGCTTCATATTTGACCAGCAATTTACCTCCCCTGCTTATATATATTGACTCGCCGGTCTGATACTTTCTCCGGTAAAAAGTACTAGATCGGTCGATGTACACATAACACAATAGTGTTGCTATTTTTCACCACGGTTCTGGATAGCTGAGATAACCACCACTACAGGAGGTTCAAAAGCTTATATAAACCATAACCAAACTTTCTCCGGTAGCTTAAACAAGCACAGATAGCCAATCTCAGACCTAGAGAAGCCTCTCAATTAACTTTGCCTTACTTGACTTTCAGTTGCTGGAAATGGCTCAGATTGTCAATAATGACGCCTGATCGTTACCAACCAACTTTTATGCTTTTGTTTTTGTTTTTATTTTGTTTTGTTTATTTGTTTGTTGTTTGTTTGTTTGCTCTTTGTTTGTTTTGTTTGTTTGTTTGTTTGTTTTTTATATATGTAACCAGAAGTCACAACATTTTCTTTTCTATTGTGAAGCATGATCTATTGTGAAGCTTGACGGTTCAAAATGGCTCACATTAATTTTGCAGGTAGGAAGTGGTTCATAGAGAAGTATAACAACATGACGTCATGAGGCACGGGCATATTTTCTAACAGAAACACATACCAATGTTAAACATAATTAAGTGTATTTGTGTTTAGATAGAGAGCATAACGTAAGAGCTATGGTGCAAAAAAAAAAAAATCACAACTAACAAACAAATTTGTAAAAAATACGTTCTTAATTATGGCATTAACGAAATTCTGAAGAGCTAAAATATCTCGGAGAATATTTAATTTGCAGTAATATGGAGTTAAAAAAGTTCTCATTTATGCTCTTAATTCTCAAAACATACATTGAATTATAAGATGAATTTTTAAAAAAGCGATTGGTATCGTACATTGCAAACAAAATCTTGACAAGGCTAATTATACTCAATGTAATATGGAATATAACAAATATATGTCTTATATGTCCATGTATTGAGTAAGACTACAATATTTCAAGATAAAAAAACAAGAAATCCTTGTTCCTCTTCGAAATGCTCATAAACTTTAACAACAGCATTGAATCAAAAGAATAACATCATCGACATCAACAGTTTTTTGTTGATTTTTTTTTTTTTTTTTGCAAGTTTAGTAGAATGACTTTCAACTTTCAGACATTGATAATAAAGAAAAAAAATAATATTAATAAACAATGATAAATATTTTGATGGCCGTGATGGCTTACAGTAAAACACAAATTATAATGATAACAAAAATAACAATAAAGGTCAAATATCCACACAGTCAAATATCCATACAGTCAAATACCCACACAGTCAAATATCCATACAGTCAAATATCCACACAGCCAAATACCATAAAGAATACCGTAATCAGAAGAAATAAATGTATCTAACATGGTGGCTGCATGAGAAGTGAGCTAAATAAAAGTACATAAATTTGGACATCAGAGGACCAAAAAAAAAAAAAAATCAAGTTACTAAATCTTTCAATGAGGACAAATTAATAATATAACCCCCCTCCCCCCCCCCCCATACACACACACACTTCTGTGGTCTATACAAAATTGTGGTTATGCTTAAGAATTACAAAACTTAAAAAATTATATCTTATAATGATTACAATAATGTAAAAGAAAAAAATAATGATAAACATATCCAAACCGCTTCACAGTCATTTCCATCTTTTTGAGAATTCTTTATTTATAATACATAACTTGGATTGATATTTAATACAGAAACTGCACAATGTTCGTAATTCTAATTCAGGGAGGCTTTAAACAAATCGCTCAGAATTTAGCAAGGCATT
This sequence comes from Peronia verruculata, assembly GCA_038406235.1. Lineage (NCBI taxonomy): Eukaryota > Metazoa > Mollusca > Gastropoda > Systellommatophora > Onchidiidae > Peronia > Peronia verruculata. The sequence continues at coordinate 8,986 of JBCAUA010040775.1, read as the reverse complement.
CTGCCGTTTTACTGCAGCAAATAACTGTAACCAAAACACAAGAAAAATAATTTTTATAAGGATCATTTCTGATGTAAACTTGTAAAAACTGAACATCAGAATAATAGGAAATGTAAGTTATCAATGGAGAGAAAAAAAATGTTTAATATTTTTGTAACATTTCTCGCTAAGAAAGGTTGAACACAAAACAAAGCCATATCATACTCACGTGTAATACAGTAATGCATATGGGGTAAGTATTTAGCTGTGATATTGTTATCAAACATTTTGGGCAGAGATGGTATAGTAAGAAAGACTTTTAAAATAATAATAATACATTTAATAGTTATTATTACTATGACAAAGATATAAGACTCTCAACAATGACAATCATCTGATCTTCTGCATAAAACGTGAGAGAAAGACATAGAGCATTGGGGAGGGGGGCAGTAAGGGCAGTTATTAAAAAAAAAGAGAGAAATGGAAATTATGAAAAAATAAGTGAGGAAGAGACGGAGAAATAGAGAGACAGAAAGAAACACTAACAACACAATGTGTAAGGAGATTTACGTTCATGTAGTAGCAGCTCAAAATGCTTTCTGTCAATGTCACAAGTCGTGATTCATTTCTGTGTCCATCAAAAACGAACGTGTTCTGCCAAACTCTATTCAGGGACTCATTTCAGCGTTAGGTGGAATCATCATCCGACCAGAGGTCACCAGAGCAGGTCCGATGAGCTATAAGACGCAGAAGAGTCACTACTATCACTATCACTATCACTATCACATTCTTGAAAGAGCAAACCTTGATTTGTAAACTTGTTCTCAGGGCTATGACGTAAACAGCCTTCAGGGACATAACTGTTTCTGAACAACAGTTGTTTTTTTAATGGCTCTGGAAGAGGCAAACTGTTGATTCTTTCCAATCTTCCCGGCACTCCGCCTACACTGTTTTGAGATGGTAACACAGCACAGCTGGAACAGAGACTTAGGTTGGGAATAGAACTCGTCCATAAATGAGAGAATATCAGTCCTGTTTTGCGCCATAAGATGGGCTCGCAGTTCAGTGTGGTATAAATGACCATTGATGTCACACGGACACAACACCATGTTGTCAGTTAAGTACCGAATCATTGGAAACTGTTCACGATCAAGAGCTAATGTTAAAGGAGAGACAGGGTCAGGATTCATGCCGAAGCTACACAATGTTGGAGCCATGCCATGTGTCAGCAACAGAAAGATCATCTTACAGTAGCACTTACAGCCGCCAGGTGCCACTAATTTGTGCAAAAGGTCATTATTGTTCTTTGGCAAACTGTTGACGGCCCCCGCTCTGATCAAAAGCATAATAATAACCTGACATACTGTCCCTGTAAAATGATCTACTTAAAGCAGTGGTTCCCGTGCTATAATCACCTCCTGAACTTCTGATCGCATGAACATCAGCCCCAGCCTCTATTAGAATCTTTACAATCTCAGCATTTCCTTAGAAGACAGCAGCCATGAGAGGAGTCCAACCATCTTTATCCCTCTGATTCACAGACACACCTTTATCTACCAGCCACTGCACTGTTGCGCTATCCCGGAATTTGCGGCGTCTTCTTATTGCTAGCTTAATAGCATTCTGTCCCCTTCAATCCACTGTAGAAATATCAGCTCCAAGTTCGTAGAAAAGATCAAGAAACTCGCGATCATTGTTGAGGGCAGGATTGAGATAGTTTGTATCCACATTTGCTCCGTAGTCAACAAGCAGTCTGATTTTCTGGATACATTTTGTGTTGACCGCAAAGTCAAGGGCTGTGTTATTTTTCTCATCAGTCAAATTAAGCAAAGCACCATTTTGTAAGAGAGATCGAACACATTTCGCATCAACAACATCGCTGCCGCAAGCAAAGATCAGCGGTGTCTTTCCTCCGACCGTCTTGGCATTCACATTTGCCTGATTCTGCACAAGCAAATCTATCAGTTCTTCATCACCACGTTCAGTTGCGAAATGAAGACATGTATACCCACAGACGTCTGCCATTCCTGGCAATGGACTGTTTTCTATAAGAAACTTTACACATTGTCTCTCAGCGCCATAACTGAAACACGCGTCCATCAGCTCTGCCTTCTGATTCACAGTCAATGCATTCACATCTGCTTTGTACTCTAGCAGCAGTTTCACCTTCCGCAGCTGTTTTGTTCTAATTGCATAGTCAAGTGCCGTTGACCCGTCAACATCTTTCAGATTCACCGTGGCATTGTTTTCCAACAGACACCTTACGTACTCTTCATCAAGGGAATCTTCAGCACACGCTGACATCAAAGGTGTCTTACTGTCCGTACCCAATGCGTTTACATCTGCCCCATATTGTGCAAGTAATTGAAGTTTCCGTTCATTCCCTGGTTGGGCTGAATAGTGAACAGCTGTTCTCCCTCTAGTGTCTGTCAGATTAGGCAAGGCGTTGTTTTCTAAGAGAAACACCACACATTCTTCACTAACAGAAACTTTCTTGCAGGCCTTCATCAAAGGTGTTACACCATTGTCGTCCATAGCGTTTACATCTGAATTATACTCAACAAGCACTTGCAGTTTCTGCATGTTGTCTCCAAGAACAGCATAATGAAGTGCAGTTTCCCCTCTGCAGTTTCTGAGATAAGGAGATGCATTGTTCTCTAACAAATGTCGGACTGTCTCCACATCTCCATTTCTCTGACATGCAGACATAAGGGCTGTCTCTTCTTGGCCGGTCCTCTCCTCTTCTGTGGCTCCATACTGTTTGAGGAAACGGATTTTCTCTTCATTATTTGTATCTTTTGCCAAAGCCAAGGGCTTTTGCCAAAACATACTTCTAGCATTGGGAAAAGCGCCATGTTCTAAGAGAACCCTGACACAATCGACAGGGACAGATTCTTTGCAGGCCAAGATTAAAGCTGTGGTCCCATACGATGTCCTTGCTTCCAACTGTGCTCCATGCTGTATCAGTAGCTGTAATTTTTCTGTGTCTCCATTTTCTATGGCACAGTGAATTGGCGCTTCATTGAGTTTTGGCCATTTGGCAGTCCTTGAATTGGGATTGGCTCCTTTTTCTAACAGAACCTGGACACAGTCTGGACTCACAGTGGAATTACGGCATGCATACATTAGAGCTGTTTCATACACTGTTGTTCTAGCTTCTACATCAGCTCCATGGTCGATAAGTAGTTTTATTTTTTCGACGTTTCCTGTTTGTACTGCAATGTGAAGCACAGTCTCCCCATACCTTGTTATTTGACGGTTTATACTGTTATTAGCTCCTGATTCAAGCAGAAAACGCATCATATCTGCTGAGCAGTTCATAGACAAACAGAGAGGGTAAAAGTACGATGCGTCATAACAACCACAATATGTTCTTAACAATTTGACATGTTTTTGCCAATGTATTTCCTTGTCTATCTGATCTCTCACTTCCCAACATTTGTTTACGTCCGCCCCTGAATCAACCAACCATTTAGCAATGTCTTCCTGTCCTGCTAACAAAGCTAGATGAAGACAATAATATTCGTCCATATTTAGTTTGTACTCCGTAATGAGGAACTTCAGCGCTTCACACTGACCTCTTGAAATCACAACTTGTGTAGTTTTTTGAAAATCGAGACGATCTCGTTCCGTCAACAGAACACGGGCATGACTGATGTCTCCAACAGCCAAGGCATCGAGAACAGCATCACAATCTTTATTTGCACTGGATGCTGCCATAATGAAAATTCTACGAATGATACACCATCTTGATTAAACCAGCTTTTCAGTTCTAGTGAAAATTTCTTTGTAGTAAACGATTGTCAGATAGCAAAGACGTGAAGAGATATTCATATCCTATACTCTATCTTTTCCCTAACCACAGCGCAGTTAAGCACACTTGCACACTACTCTTTGACAGATGGATTGTTTTTCAGAGAAGACTGTCGTGTTTATGTATGTTTCGCTACAAGACATTAATTGTGGGATTTTATCTATAATATCTATGATGCTATGGCATTTTGACCACTCAAAAGTTCTCCACGTTGATTTTGAGCTGCTGTCGTAGAGTCGTACATCGTGATGACAAGCGACAAGAGCAAACTGCCTTGGGAGTAGAAATGTGAAAAAATGAGATTAATCAGTTTCTCAAGTTTATAACATATAAAAAAGATAGAAAGAAAGAAATGGAAAGAAGGAAAGACAGAACAAAAAGAAAAGGGGTAAGGATGGCAGAGAGAACCAAAGGAAGAAAAAAAACTGTAGAAGGTCTCGGAAGTATACGAAGGGGCCAAAAACCTAGCCCACGGACAACATCCTCCACGAATCTCCCATTGCCCATACGGAACCTCCCAGCAAGAGAGTACACTATGAACCCTCAACAACCAACAAATTTCTTCCTAGTTGCCACAAAATCAGGAAAAGCTTCCCACAGATATTGTATTTCCATTTGAATGTCAGGTCAGACTATGTCTGCTACTGGTAAACTGTAGCCCAGTACTATCCAGTCGCAGAATCCATATAACCCCACTTCCTTTTGGGTGTCTTGGGAAAGACAAAGGCTAAGGGAGTAAACCCTAAAAGAAAATCCGGAGTCGCTAAGGCGGTTAGTCGGCTTTCTTCCCTACCTTCCGGCAACTCCTGCAGCTGCGCTGGTACCAAATTGTATTGGTTCATCCTTTCCTTTGGACCCTACCAGCAAGGCCGAGAGGGGGAACTTGATGTCTGGGCAGTCCAGGTTCCTCATATACACCCACCCAGGTTCGTAGCGCACTGGAGAGGACACTCCAGCGTCGTTGCAAGACTTCGGAAAAACACGGGAAGTAGCCGTTACTGTTTAAAAAAGCTTGGCGTAGGAAACGAGCGCCTGGGGCTACTTTCGACAGTGGGAGAGATCATCGTGTCTCATTGGACAGCTACCACAAACCTCAAACTGGGCACCGGCCAGCCACTAAGGTGTTGTCCTGCCACAGCTTGCCTGCTATGCTGGGTGCGCAGGGCTTAAGGACTGATCATCCTGACAAGCAAGCTGTAAATCCTGCATCAGGCAGAAAGAAAATAATAAAGAAGACTCCAGTTCTTCGAATCGCAAGCTGGAAGGTACGGACTATGAGCCGGGACTGACGGACAACCTCCAACAGACTGACGACGCCCACAAGACTGCAGTCACCGCCATGGAACTGGCTCGGCTCAACGTCGACATTGCCTACCTTCAGGAGACCCGCCAAGCCGACAGCGGTCTCATCAGAGAGGCCAACTATATCTTCTTTTGGCAGGGCCTGCCACAGGACAATCCTAGATGGTATGGTGTGGGCTTCGCTGTGAAGAGCTCGTTGTCTGCAGTCATTGAATCACCAACTGGACTATCGCAGAGAATCCTTTCAATAACAACAGGCTTCGTCAGCCTCCTCAGCATCTACGCGCCAACACTCTACCCCATCCCAAAGGCCAAGGATCAGTTCTATGAGGCACTGGATGAGGCAAATCAAGAATCCCTAACACCGAAAGACTATACCTATTGGGGACTTCAACGCTAGAGTGGGAGCCGACTGCCACAGCTGGCCCTCCTGCCTCGGCCACCATGGCATAGGCAGGATGAATGAGAACGGACAGAGACTGCTGGAGCTGTGCTGTCACCACAGTGTGACCAACACATACTTCAAGTGTAAAGAACGCCACAAAATCTCCTGGAGACACCCACTGGCATCAGCTCGACCTAGTCATCACCAGGCGGGCGGACCTACGCAACGTCCTCCACACCAGAAGTTTCCACAGCGCAGACTGTGACACAGAACACTCCCTCATCTGCAGCAAAGTGAGGTTGGCGACCACGCGAAAGGTCTCCCGCGTATCAACACCTGCTGCACAAGGGACGCACAGAGAATACGGCTGTTCGAGGATACCTTTAGCGAGATGTCTGCTGACACTCTCAATGGAACCGATGTCGACAGCAAGTGGGGCTTCCTGAGGGGCATAATATACTCATCAGCACTCTCTGCATTCGGGAAAAGAGAAAACAGAAATGCTGACTGGTATGAGGCACACTGGGAAGAGATGCAGCCAGTCAAAGAAGCGATGAGGGAAGCCCTGCTGGCCCACAAGCAGAACCCGTGCACCAGCACTCGCAATTCCATCAGAGCTGCATGCAACAAGGTCCAGCAGACAGCCCGCCGATTCACAAATGACTACTGGCTAAACTTATAGAGCAAGATCCAGTCAGCTGCCGATGTGGGCAGTGCCAGGGGCATCAAGACAGCCACTGGCCCCACTGCAAACAAGACACACTACTGAAGAGCAAGACAGGAGAGGTCATCACGAACCAGGGCAAGCAGCTTGAAAGCTCGGTGGAGGACTACTTGGAGTTGTATGCAACACAGTACGTGGTGACTGATGCCGCCTTGGATGCCATACCCAGCCTCACAGTCATGGAGGAGTTAGATGCCCGACCTACAGAGGAGGAACAGTAAAGCCATCAACTACTTGTTTCATGGGAAGGCTCCTGGGAAAGACGGCATCCTCCCAGAAGTCCTGAAGAGCAGAAAGTTGTCACTGCTGCAGTACCTCCATGTGCTCCTGTGCCTGTGATGGGAGAAAGGCCACGTCCTCCAAGACATGCTCGACGCGAAGATTGTCACTCTCTACAAGAACAAAGAAGACCGCAGTGACTGTAATGCCTACTGCGGTGTCTCCCTCCTCAGAGTTGTAGGGAAGGTCTTTGCCCGTGTCTTCCTTCCCCGCCTACAGAGTCTTGCTTCTCGTGTGTAGCCAGAGTCACAGTGTGGCTTCCGGGCCGGCCGATCTACAGTGGACATGATAATCTCACTAAGCCAGCTGCAGGAGAAGTGTCGAAAGCTGCAGAAGCCACTGTACATCGTCTTCATTGACCTGATAAAAGCCTTCGACCTGGTCAGCAGATGTGGACTCTTCAGCGTCTTGCAGAGGATTGGATGCCCTCCCCCCCCCCCCAAGAGGTGTGAGCATAGGTGTGAAGCAAGGCTGCGTCCTGGCGCCAACGCTGTTTAGGATCTTCTTCTCTATGCTCCTGCAGTATGCTTTTGCGGACTGCGAGGAAGGCATATTCATCCACACCAGAGTGGATGGGAAGCTGTTTACCATCGCCTGACTGAGTGCCAGGACAAAGAATAGGGAGGTTCTCATCCGAGAGATGCTGTTCGCAGATGATGCGGCCCTGACGTCTCATACCGAGACTGGTCTACAGGAGCTAGTCAGTCGCCTGTCCCATGCCTGTAAGGAACTCGGGCTGACCATCAGTCTAAAGATGACTAACATCCTAGCCCAGGGCACAGACACAGAGCCGGACATCACCATCGACAACAAAAATCTCCAGGTTGTTAAAACTTTCATATACCTGGGATCCACTGTTGCCATCTCTCTCTCCGTGGACACAGAGATATCCAGTAGGATTGGGAAAGCCGCCGCAGTCATGTCCAATCTGACACTGCGTGTTTGGAGCAACAGCCAGCTTATAGTAAACACAAAGCTACGTGTTTACCAGGCCTGCGTGCTCAACACTTTTCTGTACGGCTGCAAGTCTTGGACTACATATGCGGCCAGGAGAAGCGGCTCATCAGCTTCCATCCACGCTGCCTAATACGCCCCTTTCAGATCAAATGGCAAGACAAGGTGACAAATACAGAGGTCCTCCAGCATGCCGGCATCCTAAGCCTGTTTGCACTCCTCAGCCAGAAATAACCGAAGTGGCTAGACCACGTACGCCGCATGGATGGGCGCATCCCAAAGGACATGCTATACGGGGAGGTGTGCCAAGGCTCTCGCCCCACAAGAAGACCACAGCTCCGGTTCAAGGACGTCTGCAAGTGAGACATAAAGTCAGCCGACCTTGACCCCAACACTTGAGAATTCTCTGCCGACAACCGTCGGTTCTGGAAAGCCACTGCCAGTGAGGGAGTGAAGGGGGCAGAAACCATCAGAAACAACCAGCTCGCACACAAGAGGGCAAGGAGAAAGGCAAGGGCAGCCTCTGTGGCAGTGTCAACGCCTTTTATTTGCAACAACTGTTCGCGAGACTGCCACTCTAGGATTGGGCTCCTCAGCCACTCTAGAAGATGCCATCCCCAAATCTAGCGCTACACCATCGTCTCTCGAGACGTACGGATGCCGACGACATGTATTTCCATTTAGACATTTGCATATATACATACCAGAAAAGTGCAAACAGAAACAATGCCGTGAATAAAGCCATCGCGAGAAGCATACCGAAATACGACCGGAAACCGTGTCTGTTTGAGAGGCAAAGAAGACGTTCCGTATATCCTACACTAGGAATATGTGGATTGGGGAAATTTCGAAGAACATATAGTTATGCAGTCAGACAATCCAGCTCACAAGTATGTAGATACATCAAGTGTAGACACAGATATACAAGACAAGACAAACGCAATACCATGGCTGCAGATTTGGAAAGATCTAGCAAACAGCCAATATTTCTTTCCGACAAAGAGAAGCAAATACAGGAACAATCTGGACATCTACGAGAGATACCAAATCCAAGCCAGTTTCTGGAGCTATATCTCCTGTACTTTCGTAGTTTTGTGGAGGATGGAACAAGACTACACTTTGTGTATTTATATATATCCAGCAAACCAATTTCCACCTACTGCAGATCAACTTCGAATCATTGTTGCTAATGCATTGGAGCCAGGAAAAAGACATAAAAGCTAATGCGCCGATTGTATCGCTACTATACCAAACACTCCTTCACTACGCTTTGACACGGTTGTTAACAAGCGATATATATTCTAGTTGCCGAGCCTACGCGAGGAACCTCCGCGCTATCGGTAACCTGATCCAGTCGTGACCCCGTTAACTCGGTCAGCGACTTGAATCGAGCGGGGGTTTCCCGAGGCCAGTGGAGCGCTTCTGACTAGCCGTTTTTTATCGATAATTAAAGCAGTCTCACACTCCAACAGTCCAGAAGTCATAATTTGGCAAACACATATAAGTTTATCGTTCTATTGTGAGAGTATACAGTGAACAATAGGAGTGT
>JBCAUA010040764.1:0-11963 GCA_038406235.1 Peronia verruculata | reverse complement strand
AAATTTCTCAGCAAAAATTGACAACTTCTAAAAGCCGAGATAATCCTATCTCTTAGGATTGAAAGGTTTAAGAAAAAAAAAAAAAAAGGCACGACCTCGCCGGTTGGCACCGCACTCGGTCACAATCCTCTACAGGCAGCGGCGTGGTAGTTTTGTGCGGGAGCCACGTGCGATAGTGAAGTGCCTATTCAAACTACCAAGATGTTCATGTCAAAACTAATGCTCATCTTTATAACTTTAAATTCAAAAGGTCGAAGTATTATCTGCTGATTGGATATCTAGTTTGGGAAATGCTGTAAGAAAAAATATAGGTGGTGAAAACAAAGAGGTAATAATGAATAAGATACTCAAGGAAGTGAGAGAATACATGTATGTTTATCAAATAAAGAAATCAAATAGTAAAAACAGTTGAAATGGCAACACAGGTTTTGATAGAAGAAGAATGATCAGAATGGATTTATTGATGGAAAACTGCAAAAGAGTTTGATTACACAACAGAACGTCTCAAAGCACCTATAAAAGAGACCTGATATCCCTTTGGTGAAGGTAGCATTGATTTAACATCTCAGCACCTATCCATCATTCATCATGAACATGAATATTTTTGAGACATATATCTATGCATATTAAGTTTTCATCAAATGCAGACTCCATGACTCAGTAACAACTCAATTCTTTGGATGCCCAGCATTTCAGTAAGTATATACATATATAAATGGACACAGTATGTTCAAAATGGTAATGAGATGTCCCTAGATATATATGATATGATCCTTGAATTTCCTTTCTATCCATTAAAAGTAAAGAGATTGGCCTTAAAAAAGAAACAACACATTCACCACATATCTATTTACCTTATTTCCAGGAAGTGATAATACAGAAAGAAACTACTGAAATGCACTTACAATATGTTTGATGAGCCATGTGCTGGTAAATTATAATGATGTCAAACCGAACTAAAAAATCTAATTATGCTCATTTTGCAATTTGGCTTTTCTATCCATTATAACTATCAGGTTTCAGGGCTGATGTTCAGAATGTTACAAATATACCCCTATAGTAGTTTATTTGCCATTTTTCTCATATATTTTTCTTTACTCCTATTGGTTTTCCCAAACTGTGTGCACTGTTTCCTCAAAATGACAATTTTTGGGGATAAATGCCTATAATTTTCTTGTTTCCCCAGCCTGAAATTTGAGTTGTTCAAAGAATTTCTAAATATCGAATTTCCAAAAGTTAAGAAATTGAAGTTAGCACAATTTACAAAATAAATGAAAATTTATTATGTCATTCAGTAATATCCAATAAAATGTGAACAAATTAAGATATTGAAAAAGTAATCTGCACAGACCTGCATTTGAGTACTTAGTCTGTATGCACCAAATATGAAAAAAAAAAAATCTTAGGCAAAAAAAACTAGCACCAATTTAAGTCAAAAGAATTAAAAAATTTTTTTTTTCGTCAATCTTGGTCCATCTATACATGCGTGTATAATGTTAAATCAAACTTTTATCAAGAAATTTTTTAAAATTCACCGCATTTACCTGCACATCCCATTAATTTGGGATGTCTCCACTACCACCTTGATATTTTGGACTGATCTGCTTATGTGACATTGGCTGACAAATTATCAGCTATACGACAAAGAGGCGAACAGATAACAACCGCCGTATGACAAAAAGATGAATTCTTAAATTCTCTGCATGCATGACAAAGGGGTGAATTGGTCAATAAATTATCTGACTCACTTGCCCATTTGTCATGTAGAGAAGTTAAGGGTTTGAGTTGTTATCTATTTGCCACTTCGTCATATAGCTTGTTCGTGTTAGGGTTTTAACAATACATCAGCACAATCACGGCTATAATGTGCCACACATGGTAAGATACGTCTACATGTTAAAAGAGAGGAAAGAGAGAGGGCAGAAGACAGGACCACGGAGACAGAAGAGATGCCACCCCAGAAATGTCGAGGATGACATTCCATTGGAGACATCCCACTGATGGCAAGCTTTCACTGCCTGCGGGAGAGGGGGAGGGGGGGGGGCAAAGAGGCTACTTATAATACCTGAGCCCCCATGGGGGGTGTCAAACACCAGGTGACAATATGACAATATGCAGAGATGGCTAAAGCAACAGTGATGATTTGAAGTGAAGCTCACTGGTTATTTTTGTGCCAGACATTAAGATGAAATTAGCAAAATTAATACAAGGCAATGGAAAAGATACTAACTACTAGGTCTAGTTATAAATTAAGTTCATGTCCAGTTCTAGACTACAGCTGAGGTAGTGTCTCTCAAAAGGTATGCCTTTTGGTCATGTCCAACATAAAAGTCATAAAAAAAATAATTCTATCTTATCCAGAATGCACCAGTAAGCTGACTGAAAGCCAAGAACAGAATAGAATGATTTTTTTTCACAGCAATATATAGTTCTAATAGCTTCGACACTACTCAACACCCTCAACAACAGCAGTGATTGTTGTGCATCAGATTCAGAGAAAAGTGACATATATATTTATCTGATGAACAGGTTTACAGATACATATTTTTACACCTACAGCTAACGACCATCCATGAATAGATGGAAAAGAATTCTTTTGAGCTCTGTTCCCAGATTCTGAGTTTCGGTGCTTGGGCCTGATTTTATCTCTGAAATTCTTGTAATGCTCAAATAGTTCCCATCTCAGAAACACACTTCACAGCATCTCTAGGTATTCTAAATACATTTGAGCTCAGTAACTGTTTGAGCAAATCAGGTTTAAAAGTACTGTAATATCAAATCACATTTTTCCCAGTAAAGCTCTCTAAATCTGTAGGAATTGTAAACAAAGATAAACAAAGCCAAAATAAATAACCTTTAAAATAAGTGTGAAAAAGTCTAAATGACATCTAAGGTCAACAGTTTATCATAATCATTTTAAATGCTCTGGGACATAATTATTATATCTCACAATACAACTGTCATATTTTGGCTATTGTTCTTGAATTCTTGCACAATAATTAGCATATCATGCAAACATGAATTTGGGACATTTCGATACATTTTCCTATGTAGGTATTATGTGTATTTTGTCAGGTCAGGTTTTGCCTGTCACCATATTACAGCAAGATGGCAATCTGTGAGTAGATGGGATTCATTAGTTTTGGCAGACAACCCACCTAGGGGAGTAAACCCAACACAGATCAAATATCCACTGACCTGTGGGCCTGTTGGATGGGAAAAGACTAGAGGCTTAACTCAAACAAATCCAGTGCCAGGGTCCTTAATGGCAGGCAGGTATCACTTTGTGCACATCATGATCATGTATTGGCAACTCATGTGACTGCATAGGTCCTAACTGTAATGCTTTGTTTTCCTTCAGGACATTTGCTACATGGTAATGCAGGGAGATTTTGGAAGCTGGGTGATCCAGAATCTCCATACACCCTGTGCGATGTATCCAGGTCATACCTAGACAGGTCACTCCATTGCCATCTATTACGTGGATGGCTGAAAAAACACGGGAGGAGGTAATTATGGGTTCTAAGTCAATTTTTTTTTAAAAGGAGACTCCTAAGCATGTTTGCTATACTATCCAAATGCAGACTGCGATGGCTTGGTCATGTCAGAAGAATGTCACATGGTTGCATTTCGAAGACAGAATGTACGGACAACTATTGAAAGGTAGGAGATTAAGAGACCGACCAAAACTGCAATATATAGATGTCTGCGACAAGACCCATGAAACTCGCCAACACTGCAATGCAAACATTGGAAGGCTTGGCTGACTACAGGGAATACCAGAAATCAGCTGTCACAATGGGAGTGAAATCAGGTGTACCAAGAGAATCTAAGAGTGGGAGAACAAGAGAGAATGTAAGAACAAAAATCCAAGTAACATCTTTTGCAACCTGTTAAACTGCAAATTCTAGGGCAGGGCATGCCTTTCTTGCATTGGCCTCTCTACCACCATGAAATGAAATGCCTGATAAGTTCATAAAATGGGGAATGTTCATGAGAATCCAATGCTGCAATAAAAAACGTTGGTGCCAAAATGTAAAAAAAGGAATTTGTCAAATCAGGTTAGGGTTAGACACAGCTGTTCATTACAAAGCCTGCGTGCTATGCAACAAGGACAAAATAACACTGGCCTTCATTGATGAGAAAGACCAGCAACTGCCTTTTTTTGTCAGCCAGAATACCACTTCATGATGTGTACTAAGAATAATACATCATTTTAAAAGACACCTTGCAGGTTGATATAAGCATAAAAGGAATAATGCAAAATAATGTTGAAATACTGGGATGTTTTGAATTAAATTAACAATATCGAGGAGAAAAGTTGAGACCGAAAAAATACTTAGGTGTGTATAAGTATAAGAAAAATGCCAACATAAATACTGCAGATCTTATCAAGTCTTTTTTCACTATCAGCAAAGTGCGCAATATGGAAATTTCTTCCATGCAGTTTATAAAGTAACTGGAGCTAGATCTTATTTTAAAGACAAAGAGTTGCACCAAATGAGGTGACTGAATGCTTACACCACATAGATCTCATGAACTCCTTATTTTGAGGAGGCTGATTTCACACTCAGTGAGTCACTGTGTCAGTATCATGCCCGCTGTTCGAAGAGCAACCGTTTTGTGGATATTCGTCTCCGACTACCCCCTAAATGTTTTTCAAATTATTTTGGGCATACATTGAGCATTATTTCTAGAACATTGGGCAGTTTGGTTCATAAAGGTTTGTGCTGTTGGGTAGGTGTATAACTTCCAACCCTTTTCCCTTTCATCTAAATACTCCCAATTTTATTTTCTATCTTTCCTGGGAGTGAAACACAAGAGAAACTCTTGTAAACTATGATTTCCCATACAGGATTTCACAAGTGTGACAGTTCTACACAGACTGTGACTGATTCCTCTCGAATGCATGGCATTTGCTAGATCATGGATCAGATCCAGCCATCTGCCTTTGCTGGCATTGCTTTCTGCATTTCAGACTAACAGTCAACTCCTCTTCATAATCACTAAAACCTAGATCTAGATGGATCTAAAATAGTGAGTTTTCCAGCCTAATTACAGCAAACAAAAAAAAAAAATAATAATTTGGTCAACAGTCAGAAAATATGTACCATTAATGTGAACCAAACATTTCGGCCAGCTCAAACTTTCCGCCACAATCTGTTATAGTGAGCCTCACCTAGGCCAAAGGTAAATTCTAGTGCCCGGCCTTGACCTAACTTCCTTGCAACCTGTTTGTTATTGCCATAACTGATGAATGGCTTCAAAATAACCTCTATAAAAATTATGTGAGGGAATGATTGTTTGTGTTATTTTTGTTGGGGTTTAACTGCACATGAACACGTTAACAGCTATATTGTGCCTACCATAGTGGGTATTTACATAGTGAAAGGCTAATCAAGGCATACATAAATAAAATGTAGCCCTGAATGGACAATGCGTTTATGAGTTATAAAAGGATATCAAAATGTATATATAAATTTGGGTAACCAAATATTGTACAGCAAAATTAAAAAGATGAATGGCAGCAATTTTGTGGCGTCACATGGGGATCGTTTCATGCTTATCAAGATATCTGCTACCAAGCGATGTTAAAATTTGTCATATACAGTCAACTGCACCTGCTTCGAACCCCCATGAGTCGACTTTAAGATGAGTTGATCTTTTTTCTTGGAACAGGTCCTGGCACTTCTTTACTTTACTAAAAAATCAAAGTGAAAAATCAATGTCAACTCTTTCGTATTCACTAATGAGTCAATCTTTTTACCTTGAAAAAGCAATGCCTGAGTCGATGTGACCAATCTAAGCTTGTGTGGCACTAAATCTCAACACATTTTTGCTCCTCCCATCACATGATAGCATGACTATAGGATAACTTCAACTGCCAAATTGATTCACTAAACAGGACAAAACCCTCCCTCAGACTTTGTGACCAGAGACCGACCGGCCAGTGTCTCCTTCTCCTTTTCACACCTCATCCATGATCTTCCCTGTCTAGTGGCTGATGTTTTGTACCCACACCGCACGTCTCCCACCCCGCTGAGAAAGTGTGGTGAAAATTTGGGTAAGGAGGGTAGAATCAGTGATCGTCTTTGATGTGGGGAATTCTCCAGCCACGTTACCTTGATGAAAATCCTGGGAAGTCGGCTTTTGTTCTTCTCACCACGGAAAACTTGCTTGCTGGACCAGAGGGTGCCAAGGAGTTCTTAAAAAAAAAAAAAAAAGTACCCCTCCCCCCCATTTTTACTCACGATTTGCCCCACTAGACCTAGTTACATTTTTTTCACTAAGCTACCCAGGCAAAATGAGAACAGTGAGGTATTGCACCCTCTCCGCCTCCTCCGCAGATAAATTCACTGCATGTAATATACAGTGTTTCACAGCATGACATGAAACAGTGTTGGAGCGTGACGAAGCTGCATGTGGTGATCCTGTTGAGTTGACAATGAATGTTTAATAGGCAGGATTGGGAGCGGTGGACATAGTCAGTTTACATGGACAGTAAACTTAAACAGTCGATGACAAGTGTCGATAGCAATACATGTATTAAAATTCAACCAAAAGCCAGGTCGATCTCACTGAGGGCAAATTTGATGCCCAGTTAAAGAATGCGTAAGGCAAAGTAACCATTATATTGCCTGACAAGAGGGCACTCCAAATAAGTAGTATCTAGTTTTATAGTCTTTAGTGACACATAGATGAGTCGAACTACATATGAGTCGATCTTATTTTTCCTCCCCCACCAGCATAGACTCATCCATATTACACTGTGGACCAACCTGACGTAAAAAGCTCAGGATGACCTGCAGCAATGTTTTGCTAAATAAGTTCTTCAGGGAGCGACTCAAGAAGTGGGCTTCTAGAGCATCTCTGATGTTGGCACTGTCAATTAGTATGTGTGCGACTGTCATTTTACAGTGACAGGCCACACACTGTGGGGGCATTTCTCCTCTGAGAAGCTGAGTGAATGAGGTGAGGGGGGACCCAGATCAGGCAGCTGAGGACCACCTAGTCTCGTCTTTGCAGCTGAGCAGATGCAGGCCAAGGTCCAAGGTCTGTTTGGACAGAGTAAAGTTTATTTGCATTCAAATGATTCCATCACTGTTGCCATCATTGTACTCGTTGATGATTGGCCTGAAATCCAAACGAGGAACTCCCTTTCGCATCCAGGGGATCTAAAATCAGGGTGATCTTGGTGATGGAATCTGCTGCCTCATTTCCTATAACCCCCACGTGACTCACTACCCAGCAGAACTGGAATAGACTTTGAAGGTGTTGTACGAGGTGAGTTACTCTATCATCCCTAAATGTAGGGATATTCAGGGCCTGGAGTAGGAACAGGGAGTCTGAAAAGATCAGAAAATTGTTTTGCTTGGACCTGCTAATGGTGTCTAAAGCCATGTCAATGAATGAGCAAACTTTGAGTGAGCAAACAGAGAATGAGCCAGCGCTGACGGCTTTATCATCTTTGGATCTGTCTGTGAACAAATGCTCAGAGTCAGGTGGTCCACAAAGCTGGGTTCAACGACATGTTTGTAGGCTGGGTTTTCTACATGTGATAAAATTTGGATAAAATTTTGAGGATTTGTTGACCCCAACATATAGACTCTCCACTGGGGATGAGCGATATGCCCCCAGAGATAGTCCTTGATGGTGGACAGTGTCAAGTTTTGGAGGGTAGCATTGCTTGGCTGAGCTGTAATCTAGATTAGAGCAGGCAAGCGAACAGTATAGGCGCAGCAGGGAGTCTGTATCAGCACCCTATTCCACACCTGATACTGCCTTAACTATATTCAGTGCTTTCGAGGAAGTAGTTCTCAGGTGACTGACATGGGGAATGAAGGTCAGTTTTCGATCAAATATTACACCAAAAAATCTGGCCTCATCCTTGACAGGGATCTGATGTTTCTCGGCGAGAAACAGATCTGGATCCCTGCAATGCAGTCTTTTTCTGCAAAAATGAACAGCTGCAGTTTTCTGTGTGGTAAACCTGAAGCCACTGGTATTCGTCCATCTGTGAAAGGTACCCAAGGTTGCCTGAAGTTGTCTCCCAATAGTAGGCATCCTGTGGGCCCTGTAGCAGATGAGGAAGTCATCTACATAAAGGGGAAAAATTGGTTCACTAAGCCAGCTGATCTGCGATGGAGTTGACTTTGATGTTAAACAGCATGGGCAAGAGGATGCTCCCCTGCGGAGCTCCCTCTTTCTGTTCAAAAGAAAAAGTAAGAGTAGAACTGAGGTGGTGATGAAGTGCCTCCCACTAAGGATGCTCTGAATGCAAGTGGGTAGATTATCTTAAAAGCCCAGCTGATGCAGATCCCTCCAAATACCGAATTTCCATGTGATGTCGAAAGTCTTCTCCAAATTGAGGAAGACCGCCACCATATTTTGCCACTGTACAAAGGCTTCTCGGATGAAAGTTTCCAGGTAGATGAGATGGTTTGTTGTGGAGCATTTTGCCTGGAAACAGCATTAAAAGGCTGAAAGACACTCTTTGTGCTCTAAGACCCAATTCAAACGATTGGTCATCAACTGCTGCATCAGCGTCCGACAACTGGTGACAGTGATGGGCGAAAATTGGAGTGATTCGTGCTTGTAGTTGAACAGAGTCAGAAGACAGGGCAGAGACTCCAGTGGGAGATGCTTGAGGATCTGATCTGTGATCTGTTTTATGTAAACATAAGGGAGTGTTTCTGCATCCCAAGATCAGGGAATCATAATATGTTTCAGTAATTGGTCATGGAACACATTTGCTTTCCTTGACAGTATACTACAGATCTAGAACAAAAGCCAAAAAAGGCTTTTAGACTCAAAGACTGCTAAATGTATCCTTCTGAAATTTGACACACAAAATTCTGTGTTTCTACTGACATAAAACAAAAAAGACCTTCATATGTTTGACGTTCTTCTAAAAAAGCAAAAAAAACAAAAAAAAATGAATTGTAAAATTCACGAGTACCTTTGTTCTGAATTGTGCATTCGATAAAATGATGCACTATGTCACTGTTCTTCCAATTCCACTCAAGGAACATCCAAAAACTACAAACATATTTTCTTTGATTAGGCCTAATGTTCACTTTAATCATCCAAAATACCAACATTGAGCTGTGGTACTACTTGCCATACACTTTGAGTTGCAGGGCAGCATCATTATGACCACTATCTAAAAAATTTCCTATGAAGGCAATGGATTCTCTACTAGTAATAAAAAAAAAAATGACATGGGCTTTTTTATTGTTTAATGAACAAAATGTCAATTTTGAACATATTTGATGTTCTTTTCAAAAATTCATTAAAAAGAAAAAAAAAAAAAAAAACTATCAATAAAACTTCACTGTTCATTTTAGATATTAGATGTTTAAAATGACACAAAAAGTCTGAAATGATTTGGTGTAGTAAAAACTGAGGAGATAGATATTTTAAAAAATTGGGCAAAATTCAAGATGGCAGCCATTTCCATGGCAACCAGACATACTAGCACATTTCCAAGGAAATATTATGATTGACATGTCTATCTGTAGATAGACATGTCAATTACACATGGACACCACAAAATGACCTATGGTCATACAAAAAAAAAAATTTCACACGCCTTTCGCTCTGTCTTTCATCTCCAGCTTTGATGAAACTCAAGAGTGGAACCAAATTTAGTATTTTTGTAGGTCTAATACAAGATGTTTGACTTTTACATGGCAACCATTTTTTCCCATCATTTGTTACTGATATGACTGAAATAAAAATGTTGTAAATAAAAAATAAAATCTCAAAAGGTAGAAAAAGTGCTTCAGTCGGTGGTTTATTTGCAATTTATGGTTGCACTTCTATTATTGTTTGTTTATATAAATTGATTGATTTTATTTGTTTTACCTCTTCTTGTTGTTTGTAAATAGTTTTTTTCAGGTCCTCCCGCTCATGATCTAACTGATGGCCAACAGATGCTGCACTCAAAGTATGTGCTGAAGTCTTCTGAAGTGGATTCAGGTCTTTTTCACGATGAATTCTGATAAATGAATAATGCAAAAGGAATAATGAAAGAAGGACCATAAAGTATTGTGAGTTTTGTTTGACTAATTTAGGATAGAATTCTACTACTTGCAGCTTCTGTGTGACTAAATCTTTAATTCTGACTAATAAAATAAATACAAGTGGAACCCCGAGAAGTCAACTCGTTTAAAGTAAGTTCTCGGTTAAAGTCAAACTGTTCCCTTTATATTTCATTAGTCTTATTTCTGATAATGTCAACATCTTTAGAGGTGAATTCACTTAGAGTCAACTCCAAATGACCCATGCTGGCCTACTGCAGCGGTAAATTGTAAGGACAAAGAGAAAAAAAAGTTAGAGAAATCACGAGACCCCTTATTATGACATACTGACACATTATAGCCTGTGGACCTATCGCTGTATGAGAAGATGCTGGCCTCCTTTCACCTGTCTCCTGTTTGCGGGGATGCAAACACACACACAGTTCTGCACTCAGCTAGCTCTCACCCTTCTTGCATCCATTGATGAGCAGGTGGGCGCACACCCAAACCACACATACACTATAGTACGCCAGGTCTGAGTGGCCTTCTTCATTTGCCTTGTATTGGTATGAATACACAAACACCTACCCATACTCGACTCTTTTCATACAGATACATCCACATAGTGCAGACAGGCATCGTGCCAGATTTCAGTCATATCTTTAGCTCATGCCCGTTCCTACTCCTGCATTCTGCGCTCCTCGTGACTAGATCTAGTCAACCATTTACTTAACTCTGTGATCAGAATGTTTGAGAAAAAGTACAACATTCTCAATCTGGATACAAAGTTTAAACTTTTTAAAGATGTTGACTCAAGGAAATTTACCTCTACTACTACTAGCTTAGAGTTGGGGAGGGAAGCTCTGCTTGAGTATAACCCAATAAATTTTTTTTCTCAGTTCCGAGAGGTTGACTTTAAGTGGATTCCACTGTATTGTTATGCCACGATCCAAATGGGAAATTCCTCCATATAATCTGTAGCAGGAAATAAAGGACTCATCAATGAAAGCAGAACTTTTTGGATCAGTGTCCCATGGGCCCAGCCTGCTAACTGAATGAGATAACAATAACTAAACATGTAATGGCTATGTAGCAAAATCAATATTGGAATTTTCAATGCTTACCTTGTTTTTCTTTTATCTTTTTTATCATTGATTACAAGAGTATCACCAATGGTTCACCTCTACCTTTTGGACTGATGATATTTTTAATAGACCTGCTTAGAAAATGATAATCTTGTAATAGTTCTTTCCAATACCTGATCAAAAGATGTTCTTGTCTACTTACCGTTCAAGGGAAGTTTTCAGTCTATTAACTGTCCCATTTAAGATGTCTATCTCAGCATCTTTCTCTTTGATTTTCTTCTTCATCTTTTCAATTGTCCTTTGCCATTTCTTGCTTTCTTCCCACCTAATGGAATCTTCTGTCTGTAACAACAAAAGGTACATCATTTGGCTGTCTGTCACTACACTTTTCTAACCTTTGAAATTTAAACAAGATTAACATATCTTGCTTGGAAACTCAAGTCTTGCATATTTACTTAGTGATGATTTTTGTTTATGTGTCACTTTAAAATTACAAATATCACTTAACTGCCACACTGTGCGTAGACAATGTAGACAGTAACAGATGCAAACTGTATACATCCAAAATTAGGTCAAGTTAAATCTTTGTCTTAAAACATCATTCAGAAATCCTCTTGAATCATGCCTGTATATGGTGCAAGTTTATGGGCAAAAAACTATTTAACTATAAAAAGATGTAAATGGATAAAGGAGGGGGTGGAAAGAGGGGGGACTAGCTATCAGTAGTTGCTTCGCTAGTCCTATGAGTAGCTCCTAGGAGTTTGTTTGTAGAGACTGGCGTGTGAAGGCATACGAGCAGCATAGGACTTCGGTCTGAGCTGCTATTATAAGCCGAGGGAAGTCCCCTCCCTAGTTC
>JBCAUA010040753.1:0-11964 GCA_038406235.1 Peronia verruculata | reverse complement strand
AGATAGATAGATAGATAGATAGATAGATAGATAGATAGATAGATAGATAGATTTTCCGTTGACGTCTTGATGTATTCTGTGAAATAATGAAAACATTAATAATTATAATATGTTGGATAATTATGTCCGGTCAATTTTGCAGTAACGAAACTTTTTTTTTCTTTGTATTTTCAAGTGTCTAATTTTTGAAAATTCTCCTTCCCCTTACTCCGAGAGACACTTGCGTTTTCCTTATTTTTCTTTTCTTTTCGAAGATGAATATTATTTGCCATTTTGATAGCATAACGAGCCATTCTAAATATCAGTTGAACTGACTGGCTTGACTCGATAAACTCTTCCAAATACTGTGAATAATCTGAAGAAGCGGATGAAATAGAAGAAAAAGAAGAAGAAGAAGGAGAAGAGGAAGGGGAAGAAGTAGAAGAAGAAGGAGAAGAAGAAAAAATCATTTTTAACGTTTTTCACCCGAAACAAATGCATGTAACAGTCCGTGAAAACAAAAATACTATTTCATAAAAATATTAATTTCGTGTTATTTTGAGAATTGTGCTATAGTTTTTCTGTTTTTGCATGTTTGAAATATAATTTTTAGAGAGGTGCTTTCTTTTTTACTTTTATTTTACATCTTACGACTCATAACGACAGGAACAAATCAGTCAGCTTTACCATGTATGATGTTTGTCTTTCCACCAGCATCTCAGCTCCAAGTCAAATCACATGTTGATTGTCATCACATTACAATTTCTTCCGTCATTATCGACTGTTCTCCCCTTCTCATTGCTTCACAGAGAGTAAGATTTTCTCTATGATCTCCATGGTACAGATAACTAATATGTTCGTCCCTATAGTATCAATGATCTGAGTTAATGTAGGAAAAATGAAGCTTCTCTTTTTTATACTTTTATAGTACAGGACCCAAAGAGATATCTCAGTAAACCGTTTTAAAATGAAAGTCATTTTTTTAGAGAGGTTCACGCTTCACCAAGGAATCTAAAATAAGTCAGTTGAATGTTAACTTATCAAAACATATGCCTGTATATTAGATATATTAGCTACGAGAAGAAACCAAACACGTTTATAGCATAATTGCTTGAAGACAGTTGAATTTCATTGAACGCACTCTCCTGGAAAGTGAGTGGAATTTTCATGACCATGTCAATATCGTCAGTCAAAGGATATTATCATTATTATCATTATTTTCTTTTTATGAAACGTTTTTTCTCTACGGTTCCAAAGAATCCAATGGTTAAATTGAATATAAATAATACAAAATAAGACTTCATTGATAAGGCATATCTTATTTCTGAGATATCTCTATCAAAGAACATCTTGAGGGTAAGAGGTCTTGTTCCAAAGCCTTTGTAAATCCACTCGAAGATAGGGTTCTGTGCTCGCATGGTGTTGGTGTTCACTTTAATAACGGGACTCCAATCTGTCAAATCTTTCTTTTTGACTACGTTCAGTGTTCTCTTTTTTTTGCGAATGAGACGATTACCATTATTAAATTGTTGAAAAGTTTACAAAATTGAACTCGTGCTAATGTTGTTTGTCTTCAGACATGATTTATTCAATTTCTTTGTCTCTCTTACACACAGACAGACATACTCCTTTTCTCTCTTTCCCTCTTACGGTGGTCTTCTATCGCTCTATTCTTAAAACTAGAACAATCGATTACATGCTGAACAATAATTGTGCCATTCTCATGCATTTGCCGGAATAATTTACATCGTTTTCTTATTTACTAATATAAATGATGACACATTAATTTTTCCTCTACATATGCTGAACGGTGCTGCAACACAGAGGGTAATTAGCAGTTACAATTATTCAAATAATTTTTTAAATCAATAATAGGATTGAAGTCGACCATTGAAATTACGGAAAACGAAAAAAAAAAAAATTAAAAGATCAGAATGATATCTTCATAACTATTTTAATAAATCTTTCTCTTTCTCTCTCTCTCCTTCTCTCTCTCTCCTTCTGTCTCTCTGTGTCTCTCTCTGTCCCTCTCTCTCTTTCCGTATATTTATATAGATGCATATATTTCTTTCTCTGTTTGATGCTTTCTGTGAAGTAATTAATGCATTAATAATTATGTTTAAAATTTATGACCTCTCGACTTTACAAACAGGAATCTCTTGTTTGTAGTTTTTTTTTTTTTCAATTACCAACGTCTACTCATTGAATATCCCCTTTCCCCTTTGCAATAGGAACAAGTTGCGTTTTTTTTTCTTTTGTTTGTTTGTTTGTTTGTTTGTTTGTTTGTTTTTTAAGATGATAACATTTTCTGACTTTAAAGGACGACTAGCTGTTCTGAATAAGAGTCTAACTTTATTGCTTACCTCGATAAACTGGTCCAAATACATTAAATAATGAGAAGAAGATAACGAAAAAGAAGAAGAAGAAGGAGAAGAAGAAGAAGAAGCATTTGCTGGATAATTTTTTTTTCTTATTTCTTTTTCTTATTTACCATTATAAATCATGGCATATTCGTTTTTCCCCTACATGTACTAAACGGTGCTGTCACACAGGAGGTAAGTAAGAGTTAGAATTATTAAATTCTTAAAAACAATAGATGGATTGAAGTCAACCACCTAAGATATAAAAAGATCAGATATTTTCACAACTATTTTACTGAATTTCTCTCTCTACATGTAATATATATCTTTCATGCATTCGGTGAAATAATTAATACATTAATGATTAAAATATGTTGAATAACTATGGTCTTCCAACTTGCAATAACGAATCTCTCTTTTTTTCTTTTTTACTATAATGTAATCATACAACATTCTCCTTCCCCTTACCCCAAGATAACATAATTGGTTTTTTCTATGTACTTTTTCTTTTCTTTCAAAGATGAGTAATATTTCTTATAATGACAGGACAACAATTCGTTCTTAATATCATTGGAACTACCTTTCAGAGAGAAATGAAAAGAAGAAGAAAGAGACGAAGAAGAAGAAGAAAACAACCTTTAACATTTTTCAACCGAAGCATAATGCGTTTAACAATTTGGAGAAAACATATTATTTCACGAGAATATTTGGTAGTAACTTCTGAATTATGCAATAAGTTTCCTTTAAGTGTATGCTATAAAGAAACTTTTCTGAGAGGTGAAGTTTTCTTTTATTATTTTTTCCATGTTACACACTACTACAATAAAAATGAGCAATTCAACTTCACCATGTACGATGTTCGTTCCTCACCCTTAGCATCCTCCACTCTCCTGCAAATCACCAAGGCAATCTCCCAAACAGCTGTAAAACAACTACCTATATGACCCTCCATCGCTTGATAATTCTTGATTTATCCATAGCTCCGGGTCCATTCTCATATTATCAATTGTTCCCCTTTTCTCACTGCCTCACATTCTGTCAGAATTCCTCTGTATTCTCCTTGGTACGGACAACTGATTTTGTTTCTTCATATAGTATAAATAAAGTGCGGTAATCTACAAAGAATGAAGTTTCTGTTATTTATAGATTACCTTTATTGCTGAAAACGTGCAGAATTGAACTCAATCAAAAGTTAAATATCTCCAGAAATACTTTATTCAATTTGTTTCTTTCTGATACACATATACTGTCACACACACTCTCTCTCTATCCATCTTGCCGTCGTGTTCTATGGCTCTGTCTTTATACTGGAAAAATCGATTACATGCTAAAACTATGCCATTCACATTGATTTACTGGAATTAATTTCATGACGTCTTTTTCTTATTTACCAATTTAAATCGTGACACATTCCTTTGTTTTTCCTCCATGTACTGAACAATGCCAGCACAAAAAGGATAAGTAAGAGTTATAATTACTGAATTTGTGAAAACAAAAGGAGGATTGAACTCGACAAAGTTAAAAATTAAAATATTGGATATCTTCAGAACTATTGTACTCAATTCTCTCTCTCTCCCTCCCTCTCTCTCTCTCTTTCTTTCTCTCTCTCTCTCACTCTCTCTCTCTCTCTGTGGGTTTATCTATTTATTAATTAATAGCTTGATATATAAATAAATTGAATGATAAAAAATCTTACTATTTTGAAATAACAAATTGCTTGTTTGTTTTTTTTTCTTTGTATTTACTTGTTAATCATTCATAATTCCTCTTCCTCTTAACACCTTTGCTTTTTTCCCTTATTTTTTGCTTTCTGTTCGAAGATGAGTAATATTTCCTTTTTTAATAGGACGTCGAGCAAATCTAAATATCAGTCGAACTGCCCTACACTGGTTTAGATACCCTGAATAATTCAAAGAAGAAGAAGAAGAAGAAGAAACGAAGAAGAAGAAGAGGAAGAAGAAGAAGAGAACAAGGAGAAAAAGAAACGTTAACCTTTTTCACCCGAAACAGATGCATTTAACAATTCCTTTAAAATATAAATTATTTTATGGGAATATTTGATGGCATAATCAAAATTGTGCAATACTTTTAAATGCGTGTTTCAAATAACATTTCGGAGAGGTTATTACATCTTTTTGTTTAGCATATTACACTTCAAATTGATAAAAAAGAATCATTCTGCTTCACCATTGCCGATTATCGTACTCCACCCCTGCCCCCCTCCCCCCGCCTTCAGCTCATCACCAAAGCCTTTTCTCCGACGACTGTAGAACAACTGTAGAACATCCATTGCTTGATAACCCCGGATGTATCCACGGCTCTGAAACTATTTTCAAGATGATTAGTATACCGCCTTCATTATCGCATAACTCAGGATTAATGTGTATTCTCCTATGTAACAATAACCAATGTGTTTCTTCCTATAGTATAAATTGCAGTATTAATTTAGAAAGAATAAAGCTTCTGTTATTAATTTTATAATCAGTACGATATAGAGGAGAAAGGGATATTTCAGTAGCTCGTTTTAAATTGAAAAGCATATTTTAGAAAGATTTCATCTTCAAGACGGAATGTAAATTAAGTCAGCTCATTGTCATCTTATACCAACATATTATAGATGTATATAAGATGCAATAACTGCCAGGAAGACAGCAAACAATTATGGAGTATAATTGCTAGCAAACAGTTGAGTAAAAATGAATACACTCTCCTGCAAAGTGAGTAGAAATTTTATAACAATGTCAATATCATCAGTCACAGATTTATTTATTTATTTTTAATGATTTTTTTCCACGATTCATTAAATTCCCCGTTTTGAATTGAACATAAATAATACCAAATAGCATTTCATTGATAAGGCATATTTCATTTCTGTGAAGTCATGATCTGAGAAAAGCCAACTCCACCCGAAGACGAGTTACTATGCTGGCATGAAGCTGGTGTTCATTACAGAAATCGTCCAATCTCTCAAATCTTTCTATTATACAGTCTTCACTTTTCCTTTGTATGCGAATGAGACAATTACCATTATTAAACTGTTGTAAGTATTTACAGAATTGATTAAAAAAAAACAAAACACGGCAATGTCTCCAGCAATAAGTTATTGAATTTCTTTCTGTCTGATACACACACACACATTCTCGTGCTCTCTCTGTCTCTCTCTCTGTCTCTGTCTCTCTCTCTCTCTTTCTTGCGCTCGTGTTTTATCCCACTGTCTTTAAACTAGAAAAATATCTATTACATGTGGAACAATTGTGCCATTCTAATGCATTTGTCGAATGAATTTCTTCAATTTGTTTTCTTATTTTCCAATATAAATCATGTCATGTTCTTTTTTTCCTGCATGTACTGAACGCTGCTGCCACACAGGTGGTAAGTAAATTTACATTTCCTCAGTTTTGTAAAAGAATAGCAGGATTAACTTTGAGTACACACATTATAGAAAGGTCAAAAATAAAGAAAAATCAGATATCGTGAAAACTATTTTATTGAATTTCTCTTTTAATCTCCAATCTCCCCCCCCCCCCTTCTCTCCCTCTCTCCCTTTCTATATATATTTATGTATATATGTATTCCTGTTTCGGTAAAGTATTTCGTACATTAATAATTATAATATGTTGAATAATTATGTCCGTTGACATTCCACTAACGAATTGTTCTGTATTCTCCATGGTACACAATACTAATCTGTTTCTTGATATAGTATAAATGAGGTGCGTTAATTTAAAAAGAATGAAGTTTCGCTTATTTATATTAAGGATAATATAGGATGCAAAGAGATATTTCAAAAGCCCCCTTTGAATTTAAAGGCGTCTTGAAAAATGTTTCAAGCTCCCCATGGAATGTAAATTAAGTCAGTTCAATATTATGTTATTAAAACACATACGTTTATGCTAGATACAACAGCTACTAGGAAAAAAAAAAAACAAAAAACAAAGAATGTTGTACCATAATAATACTAGAGGACATTTGAAGATAAATTGAATGCACTCGAGTGGAAAGTGAGTAGAATTTTGATAAAAATGTCAATATCGTCAGATTTGTTTGTTTGTTTTTCAATGAAATGTCTTTGTCTACTTCTTCACAGAATCATCAAGTTTAATTGAATATAAATAATATTAAATAGCGTTACCTCCATAAGGCATAATTTCTTTCTGAGATATCTTTATCTAAGAGCAGCGTGAGGGGTGGGGGGGGGGAGGTTAATGGAAGGCCTTGCTCAAGACAAACTACTGTGCCGGCATTAGACTGGCGTTCGCTGCAGTAAATCGAACTACTCCAATTTCTCAAGTCTATTCATTTGATCATGTTCAGTTTTCCATTCCCAACGAATGAAACCATTTACATCATTAAATTCTTGTAAACGTTTGCAGAGTTGAACTAGACCAAAAGTTGCCTGTCTTCAGAAAACAGATATTGAATTTCTTTCTGTCTGATACACACAGACTCCCATGCTCTCTGTATCTGTCCTTCTTGAGCTTGTTTTCTATCGCTCTGTTTCTAAACTAGAAAATTGATTCCATTATAAACAATGCATAATAATGTATTTTCCGGAATGATTCTCTTGACTTCTATTTCTTATTTACCAATATAAATCATGACATGTTCTTTTTTCCCCTACATGTACTGAACGGTTCTGCCTCACAGCCGGTAAGTAACAGTTACAATTATTAAATTCTTGAAAACGATAGAAATACCCATATTATTGAAAGCCTAAAAAAAAAAAAAAAAGAAAAGAAAAGGAGATCTGTTATCTTCAGATCTACATTACTGAATTTCCCTCTCTTTTCTCTCTTTCATTCTCTATCTCCCCACCTAACATCTCTCTCTCTCTCTCTCTTTCTTTCTCACTGTAATATATACAGATATTTGTTCTGTTTGATGCATTCGGTTATTTAATTAACATATTAATAAGTACAATATGTTGAATAACAACGTCCTTTTGACCTTGCAAGAACGAATCGGTTGCCTTTTGTCCTTTTGTATTTACCGATGTGTAATCATTTACCTTTCTCCTTACCCTTACACCGACGACACCCTTGCTACTTTTTCTTTTTTCCTTACTTTTTCTTTTCTTTTTGAAAATGAGAAATATTTCTTGTCTCGATAGGTCAACAAGCTATTCAGAATATTAGTCAAACTGAATTGCTTGTCTCGATAAACTGGTCCAAATACAGTGAATAATGAGAAGAAGATAATGAAGAAGAAGAAGAAGGTAAAGAGGGAGAAGAACAAAGACGTAGACAAGCAATTCAGTTTGACTAATATTCTGAATAGCTTGTTGACCTATCCAGACAAGAAATATTTCTCATTTTCAAATCTGGAAAGCAAACATTTTTTCATGAAAATATATTATACCATTATGAGAAGTGCGTAATAATTGTCTTTTAAATGCAGGTTTAAAATGAAGTTTTGGAGAGGTGATTATTTCTTTTTGTTTTATATCTTACAAAACAAAACGACAAAAATGAATCATTCTGCTTCACCTGTGCGATGTTCAACCTCCACCCCAAACCATCGCCCCTGCCTAATTCGATCTCTCCAACAACTGTAGAACAAATACCTACATGATATTCATTCACTTGGCAACTTTATCTATAGCTCTCAGTCTATTTAAAGGCACTTTTTTGAAAGGGTTCAGCGTCTTCATGGAATCTAAATTAATTCAATTCAATGAAAAATTTCAACACACATATATATTATTTTATTATATATATGTGTGTATTAGATTCATAACTACCAAGATGAAAACAAACAATTTTGGAGCATAATTGCTAAAAGACAGTTAAATATAATTGAATGCCCTCTTCTGTAACGTGAGTAGCTATTTTTTATAACATTAGCTAAATCGTCAGTCACAGATGCTTTTTTTTATCATTGAATCTTCTTTGTCTACTGTTCAACCGTATCCCGTAGCTAAATTGAATATAAATAATATAAAATAGCATTTTATTGATAACCATATATGATTTCTGAGGTAACTTTATCTGAGAATAAGGCGTAGGAAGAGGTTTTGTTGAAAAGCCTTGACCAACTCCACCTGAAAACGAGTTATTGTGCTGACATGAAGTTGGAGTTCACTACAGTAATCGGACTACTCCAGTCTCTCACATTGTTCTATTTGACTATGTTCAGTTTTCCTTTGAAATCAGTTTTCCTTTGAAAGCGAATGAGACGATTAGCCTTACTGAATTCGTAAGCTCAGTTCTCTGTTGCCCTATCTCCATTTTTCCCATTTTCAGAAAATTGCTGTTATATGTTCAGCAACGGTTTTTGTACATAAATAGGAGAAAATTAGTTTCAAAATATACCTGTTTGGGCAAGTGATGAGTGAAATGACTACAGTATATGGTAGATTTACCATCCCTTTTTCACATGACATATATATCTCCAAATGGACCTAAAAAGGGAGATAGGATCTCAAAGACCTGAGCTCGCGAATAATTGTTGAAGTCATTTGCTGAATTGAACTCGACCAAACGTTGACTGTCTTCAGGAATACATTACTGAATTCCATTCTGTCTCACATACTTTCGTGCTATTTGTAATTGTTACGATCGTGTGCAATCGCTCTGTTTTGTTTTTGTTTTTTGTTTTTTGTTTTTTTTTTTAAATGAAACGTTTTTGCTTTTATTTTAAAAAAATCATACGATTAAACTTAATATAAATACAAAAAAAAAAAAATTAAATTAATATTTTTAAGCTCGAAACAAAACAAAACAAAAACAAAAACAAAAAAAGAGTCATTCTGCTTCCCCATGTAGAATTTTTATAACAACGCCAGTATTGTCAGCTCTTATTTTTATTTTTTTTTTGTTTTTTTGTTTTTTGTTTTTTAAGTGAAACGTTTTTGCTTGGTTAAAAAAAAATCTCACAATTAAACTGAATATAAATACTAAAAAACAATAGCTGCTTCATTGCTAAGGCATATTTTTTTTTCTTAGATATCTTTATCTGAGCAAAACTGGGAAAGGGGGGGGGATTTGTGGAAAATCTTGGCCAACTCCAAGAGAAAATGAATAACTGTACTAAAATAGAGCTGGCGTTCACAAAAGTAATGGGACTACTCCAACCTCTCAAATCTTTCTATTAGATGACGTTCAGTTTTCTTTGGGATGCAAATGAGACGATTACCATTATTAAATTGTTGTAAACATTTGAGAAATTGAACTGTACCTAAAGTTATTGTCTTCAGAAATAAGTTATTGAATTTCTTTCTTTCTCATACATACACACTCTCCTGCTACCTCTCTTTCTTCCATTTGAGTTCTATCGTCATTAAAATAGAAAAAACGATTACGTTCTAAACAACTGTGCTATTCTCTTGCATTTGCGGGAATGAATTTCGTGACTTCTTTTACTTATTTACCAGTATAAAGTTGATCCCATGATGAACAGGTGTGCCAATCTGATGAATTTACCTGAATTATTATCATTATTTTTTTCTTTTTTTTGACTTTTTTTTTTTCTTATTACCAACATGTCATTACATATTCGTTTCTCACCTAGATGTACTGCACGGTGCTGCCACACAGTATTAAGGAAACAGTTACAATTATGTAATTCTTGAAAAAAAAAAATAGCTGGATTGAAGTCAACCACCCAAATTATAAAATGCTCAATATATAAATGATCAGACATAATCACAACTATTTTACTGAATTTCCCTCCCTAAATATAATATATATATTTCATGCATTCGGTGAAATAATTAATACATTGATAATTATAATATTTTGAATGATTATGTTCTTTCGGCTTTGGAATGATGATTTTTTTGTTTTGTTTTTGTTTACTTGGATGTAATCATGGAAAACTCTCCTTCCCGTTACCCAAAGAAAGTAGTTCCTTTGTTCCCTTTACATTTTATTTTCTCTTCAAAGAAAAGTAAAATTTCCTGTTTTATCAGGACAACGACTCCTTCAGAATATTATTGGAACTATGTTGCAGAGAATAATGACGAGAGAAAGAAGGAGAAGAAGAAGAAGAAGAAAACCTTTAATATTTTTCAACCGAAACCTAGGCGTTTAACAATTTGAGGAGAAAATATTATTTTGCGAGAATATTTGGTGGTAACTTCAGAATTGCGCAATAATTTTCGTTTAAAATGAATGATTGAAAGAAACTGTTCTGAGAGGTGAAGATTTCATTTGGTTTCCATCTTACACTTCAAAACGATAAAAAAAGAATAATTAAGCTTTACCATGTACGATGTTCGTCCTCCACCCTTAGCATCCTCCACCCTCCTGCAAATCACCAAGGCGATCTTCCAACAGCTGTAAAACAACTACCTACATGATCCTCCATCGCTTGATAACTCCTGATTTATCCATAGCTCTGAGTCTATTCTCATATTGATTATAACCACATTACTCCACAAAATCATTATCCATTGTTCCGCTTTTTTCACTGCCTCACAGTCAGTCAGAATTTCTCTGTATTCTCCTTGGTACGGGCAACTGATTGGTTTCTTCATATAGTTTAAATGAAGCGCGGTAATCTACAAAGAATGAAGCTTCTGTTCTTTTAAACATTATAATAAAAGACCCTAAGAGATATTTCATTAGTCTGTTTTAAATTGAAAGGCATCTTTTACAAAGGTTTCAGACTCTCCACGGAAACTAGGTTATGTCAGTTCAATGGTTTTTTTTTTTTATCAATACATTTGCGTGTATATTAGATACAATAACTACAAGACAACAAAACAAACAATTTTAGAGCATAATTGCCAGAAAACAGTAGAATATAACTGAATGCACTCTCTTGCAAAGCGAGTAGAATTTTCATAATAATGTCAAATTCCGTCAATCACATATTCTTCTTTTTTTTTTTAATGAAATGTTTTTGTGTAATGTTTAACAGAATCCCCCAGGTAAATTTTACATAATCATTATAAATTAGTATTTCATTCATATTTCTAAGATATCTTTATCAGAGAAAATCTTTGGGCAAGAGGTTTTCTTGCAAAGCCTTGGCCAGTTCTACCAGAAGACAAGTTACTGTGCATAAGGCCGTTGTTCTTAGCTGTGAACTGACTACTCCAATCAATCCAATCTTTCTATTTGACGACGTTCAATTTTCGTCTGCATGCTAATGAGTCAATTTTATTATTAAATTGTTGAAGACCTTTGCAGAATTGAACTCCACCAAAGGTTTCGTGGTTTCCAAAAAAAGTCATTGAATTTCTTTTTGTCTGATCCAAAATAATACAGTCTCGTGCTCTCTCTCTCCTTCTTGTTCTCGTGTTCTAGTATTTAACTAGTAAAGTTGATTCAATGATGAACAAGTGTGCCATTCGCATGCATTTTCCGAAAATATTTTTCTTTTTTTTTACTTCTTCTTCTTGTTTACCAATATAAATCATGACATCTTTTTTTCCCCCTACATGTACTGAACGGTGCTGCCATACAGGATGTAAGTAACAGTTACAATTATTAAATTCTTCAAACAATAGCAATAGCCGCATTACAGAAATCTCAAAAATATGTAGTTCAGTTATCTTCATGACTATTTTACTAAATGCCACTCTGGTTCTCTCTCTATCTCTTTCTTTCTCTCTCTCTCTCTCTATCTCTATCTCTCTCTCTCACACTCTTTCTCTCTCTCTCTCTCTTTCTCTCTATTT
>JBCAUA010040742.1:0-11965 GCA_038406235.1 Peronia verruculata | reverse complement strand
CCCCCCCCCCCCCCCCCCCCCCCCCCCCCTCCCCCCCCCCCCTCCCCCTCCCCCTCCCCTACCAATGACTTTTTTTTGTTTCGATGGACATAAGAAGGACACAGTGACTGACCTTCTGTTTTCCTTATGCGCTTTGCAAGGTAACTTAATAACAAAGAAAGAAAAAGAAAGAACGAAAGAACAGATAACAATAAAATTGTGAGAGATTAGGCTATTGGAGAGAGAGAGTGAGAGGAGGGGGGAGTTTCTAGCTAGGCAGGCAGACAGAAAGACAGACAAATGACGGACAAAGTCATGAAGGGATATGGGATGAAGAAATGCTCAGGTTGGTGCGGCAGTGAGTTCTCCTGTGTGTACTTGTTCTCTTTTTTCTTGTGCACGTCTGTCTGCCTTTTCTCTGTCTATCTGTCTAGTCTATTCAGTCTATGTCTGTCTGTCTGTCTGTCTGTCTGGTTGTTTCCTGCAGGCCTGAAACCGCTGCCAGGGCCGCTGAACAGTTAGAAGACAAAAGAATTGTGCGTGTCCTCTAGGCTGAGAGAGAGACAGAGAGAAAGAGACAGAAAGAGAGAGAGAGACAGACAGAAAGAGAGAGAGAGAGAGGGGGGGGCTGGCAGATAAAGGAAGGATTGAAACTTGATGTTTGTCGGTAAACGCCACAAGGATCGGGGTTGGGGTTGGGGGTGGGGGAGGGAGGGGGGGAGACGGTTCAGTTACAAACTTGTGCAGGGTTGACTTACTCTACCACACGTGTGTGAGCGGACAGGTCGATAGTCGATACCAGAATCAATCAATCGATAGGCTGAGAGAGAGCGCTAGCCACTTAAATTGTCCACTGTCAACATTCTGTTCCCCCCCCCCCCACCCACCTCCCCTCCTCCTCACGTTCCGGGCCCCAGATATGGGATTCTCTGCCAGTTGGAATCTGCCCGGGGGGGGGGGGGGAGGGTGGATGTACAGATGAACAGATATAGCTGGACGGTTGAAATCTGGGATGCGTTGTTGAAAAAAAAACTGGTGTAAACCTAGCTGTTTTTGACTGACTTCCTCAATCTGCTGGCTGTGAGGTCCTTGGTCATGGGTTTCTGCCTTTGAAACCGTGATATTTGTTGGGCTGAATTTGTTTTTCTGTTTTACTCGACTTTTACAGAACTACCCTCCAGCCACCTGGTGATGGCGACATTCCTGTGTGGGCGATGCGAAATTTACCGGACAAAATTGACGGGGATGTTTGGTTGTTGTGGTCTAAGCAAAGATATCTTGGGAAGCACAGGGGGGGGGGGCGGCTTGGCATGTACCATATAAGATGTGGAGTCAGATTCCACCTGTCTGTCTGCACACCTGTACGTGGGAGTGGGGAGGGGGGCCTTTAGGACAATTCGGAAACAACAACAACAACAACAACCGCAAAAACAAAAAGAAAAACAACCAACAGGGAGGAACGTGACCTGTCGGGGGTGACCACTGACTGCAAGGGTAGCTGTGAATGGCCGTTGTGAGCAAGGTTAGGTGTGACTGACTGGCCGTTATGAGCAAGGGTAGGTGTGACTGGCCGTTGTGAGCAGGTAAATTTATGGCCGCTGTGAACAGGTAAGAGGTGTCGCTAGGACCAGAGACTTGATTTTTACCTGTGGACTAGGACAGGCTGTACTGTATGGTGGCCACGGTGGCTCTGTGATTTGGCGTCCGCTCATGGAAAAAAACAGGCTGGGATCGATT
This sequence comes from Peronia verruculata, assembly GCA_038406235.1. Lineage (NCBI taxonomy): Eukaryota > Metazoa > Mollusca > Gastropoda > Systellommatophora > Onchidiidae > Peronia > Peronia verruculata. The sequence continues at coordinate 10,249 of JBCAUA010040742.1, read as the reverse complement.
CGCGGCATCTGAGGATGGAAACACACGAAGATGGAAAACAACCGCATTTTTTCACTGACTCAACGGTCCCCTGGATTCTTCTGGGTAGGGAAACCCGACGTCTAGCCCTCTCGGATGAAGGGAGATATATTTCGGAGGTCCCGTGTACACGTTAAAAATTGATGTAACAGTAGGCTGAGTGCCGCTGTCCGGGCAAAATTTCCTAATTCCAGATTTGTACCCACAAAATGTCTTAGCAAAATCAGGCAGCTACTTAAAGCTGAGATATAATCCTACCATCTCAGGACTGAAAGACTTGAGAAAAAAAAAAAAAAGTGTGTTGATCTGAGAGGTAGGACAGAGAAGACAAATATGCTGTGGTTTATCTGTGCTCAGGGGATGTAACACGCATACAGTCCAACTGACAGATAGTCCGACACTAAGTATCAACGTCAAGGATTTCTTTATCTGCTCCCCCACCTCTCACTTCCCCGCCCCCTCTTGGCTATACCCGCTAACTGATACCTGATCTCAGCTAAGCCCACAAGGGAGTGAAGTCGCCAGCTTATCAGCTGATTGGGCCCTAATCAATCACGTCAGCCCTGCTGGAGATACCCGGGGTGGATCAAGTGACTTCAGACTTCTAACCTCATCATGGTCTCATATAGGTGTGAAGGTCATCGGTTGTCTTCCCTTGCCTTGACGTGGAGCTAGGCATTAACTCAGACACATTGGCTGTTGGAAATGAATGAATTAGTACTTAGTCAATCATTCAATCAATCAATCAATCAATAGATTAAGTATAGTATATGGATATATCGATCAGTCAAATCAGTAGACCAATCACCTAATGAGTAAATACGGAAATAAATTGTCATTCAATCACATAATCAAAGTCAGTCCATCTATCAATTAATATTCATCATGAATCATACAGTGAAACAAAAGAAACAATCATTTTTAATCGATCGATCGGACAATCAGCCGAACAATAAATCAATCAATAAAACAAATTAGTAGTGAGCAAGGCGGAGACCTCACCTGTAAGACATACAACGACCGACTTTGATTTCAGCGAGTGTGGGGGGGGGGGGGGGGAGATAGTCTAGTTTTCGTTCCATTCCTGGAGAAAGGAGCTCTAGTACGATCTGCACTTCAAAGGCTGTGAGATCTCACAGGATGAGACAGTGGGCGGGGCCGGGTGGATACCGAGTCACTGATCGACACTGACTGACCCATGGTCACTTTCTACCGCTGCGTCACTCTCTCATTGCATAGCTGGTCTTTTATCTATCTATCTATCTATCTATCTATCTATCTATCTATCTATCTATCTGTCTATCTATCTATCTATAGTGAACAATTTCACCCGAATATTGTGCAGTATAAAAGTGCAGAGCCCAAGTTGGCAGTCTGGGCAGATGAAATGTAAAACATCGCCTGGCCAGCCCTTTGACAGCGGACCGGACATCGATATCTGAGGCTGTTATACACCGACCAGTCCCGCTGTTACACTGAACTAAATCTACCCTTGCAGTTTGTTTTTTTTTGTTTTTTTTTTTTTTTTCAAAATTTGTGTTTTACGTCAGTATAACGTAGAGAGCTCGATCTATGAACAGACAGAAAGACAAAAAGACAGACAGACAGACAGACAAAGAGACATACAGACAGACAGATATAGATCTAGTTAGAATGGAGAGGAGAGTTTTGAGTAAGGTAGGCTGGATAGAAGGAGAGGGCTGGGGGGGGGGGGGTGTTGTTGACCCCGAAGATTCTATAACATGAACTCTGCTCTGGTCTGTAAGTGCCTTGAAGCCGAACTGTCAGTGCCGGAGACTGCGGCCGAGGATGAGGGGGGGGGGGAGCTACGAGATGTTAACGTGTTCTATCTGCTTGCCATCACTCGTCTTGTAATTGCCGTCCGACCTGTCTATACCGGCCAAGCCTCGCCCTCTCATTCAATCTGCAGCATTCACAATGTCTTGGCTGTCCCACTTATAGTAGTGTTCGGGTAACAGGGATGTTTGTACATTGACAACAGCCGCCATGTCAGTGTCGTATTGGACTATAATGCTGTGTTTTCAAAGACCAAACTGAGGTTGTGTTTGAGTACTGATTCGCGATAACATTTTGATTTCGAAGGTCCAAAGAATGCAAAGATCGCCCTTGTAGCTGTGCTGGGGTTGAGCTGCTATGAATGCTGGGCCTTAGGGAATTACATACACACTAATGTGCCGATATTCCTGTGGAGACGGGCAGACAATGACCGCTGTTATTTGACTGCCGTTTTACTCAGCCCACTTGCAGTACGGGATAAAATCGAAAATTAACTGCTGACCTTTAGATCTAACCGGCTGCCTACAATTCAAGCGGACTTTTATCGTCTATGTAATAATGAGTATGTGCAGTTGTGTGTAGGCGGGCAGCGGGTGTTTATCGGGCTGGCAAAGTGCTGATTAATTAATGGCCGTTGATGTGGGTGAGAGAGAGCATGAAGTATCACACAGACGTGGCGATAACACAGACCTGTCATCCACTCGGCCCTCCCCCCTCGCTGTGTGTGCTCGGCCTTCATTGATCAGCTTGTAAGCGAAGGTGGAGAACAATCGAATGTGTTTTATACACCCATTTTCTCTCGCCTTTTCTCTCTCTCTCTTCCTGTATTTATCTCTTTATCTATCGACCATAAACTGACAGGTTAGAGTGGTTTTGTGCTGAGAAAGAGATAGAGAGACAGTCAGAAAGAGAGACAGAGAGAGAGTCTACAAAGAGAGAAAGAAAGACAGAGACACTATATTGTGGAGAGAAAGAGGGAGAGAAAAACAAAGACACTATGTTATATATAGAGAGAAAGACAGAGACACTATATTATATGTAGAGAGAAAGACAAAGGCACTATATTATATACAGAGAGAAATACAAAGACACTGTATTATAGAGAGAGGGAAAGACAGAGAGACTATATTAGAGAGAGAGAGAGACAGACACTACATTATATATATAGAGAGAGAATAACACTTTTTTATATATAGAGGGAAAAACAAAGACACTATATTATAGAGAGAGACACAGATCTAGTGTTTGAGTCACCATGCTGGACTGACAGAGCCCCCCCCCCCTTTCCCCGCCCCCGCCTGCCGTCGAGCTAGGGTCACCCAGGCCAAATCTCTCAGCCCTCCCCCAACCACCCCAGCCCTGCCCTCCAACTTAACTCGCTCCTTCCTTCCCTTCATTCAGACAGATTAGAAAAAAAAAAACAAAGAAGGACAAGAAGAGCACAGCTGTGAGATGATAATGACAGGGTTGCCGGAGTTGGTGGCAGACAGCGGAGTGAGGACAATCTCAGCCCTAGGACAACTTTGATCTCCAGTGGTACAGAGGGCAACCAAGGGCGTCAGTCTCAGCGCACTTCACCTCCCCCCCCCCTCCTCCACTCACACACATACACATACACTCACACACACACACACACACACACACAGGCCCGACAAAGACACAAGCCTAGGTGTCAGTTTTCACAAGCCACCCGATCGTGTCCCACACACCCACACACCACCGGCTCCCTGTCTGGACATGTCCACCACCACCTCTCCAGGCACGGTCAGGCGAGCGGACCAGACAATGAGCTTTGTGGTGATACAGATGGCCAATCAGTACTTATCCTCTAGCTGTCGCCAAGAACAAGTCACTACAATTCCTTGTGGCTTTGAGCAACCCTCCTGGTAAACAACAGCCCGATGACTATTCACACGGCTGACTGACTGATCGCTATTCACAAAGTTTGCCCCGTCGTTAGCTCCGTGTATGTGTGTGTAGGGAAAGGAGGAGGGGGGGGGGGAGCATCGCTACAACTGAAACAGGACACCTTTAATTACAGTTGGGTTTGATGCCCTCGCTAATTCTCACCGCTCTGATCACCTCTTTTTTTCCCCCCACAAGTTTTGGCAGTGATCCGTGACCTGACATCGGCTACCTGTCAGTGACTTCTGGCACCTTGGCCCAGGTCACCTCGCTGACCCCGCACTTAATACCACAAACAAACAGTTATGAGAAATTTTAGATAAACAGGCAGGGTGGAGCGATGGGTAAGGGGGGGGGGATGTTTGAGGATTGGTATGACGTGTCCACCTTCAGCTCTGAGCGTTTGGTCAGCGCTTGACCACCAGTTGTGTTCCGTACAGGATTTGACCACAACGAAATCTTCAGTAACCCCTCTGCATCAGTCTCTTCTTCCCTGTGGAGTACAGACTCCGGCATGGAACACCTCTGGGTCAGGTTAATTTGCTGACTACATTGGAGACAAGAAAGCTGTTTTCTCACCTGAATTGAGCGCTTGGTTTATTCTCAGTTTACACCGACCTGCCACAGCGCCATCTGCTCCCGTCCCGCTTTTACTGTCTGAGGGCTATAAAGTCACCTGGGGATGTCAGTCTGGGAGAGGTTAACAGAAACATATCGTCGTCAGCAGAGGTGGGCGGTTGGTAGGTTGGTCAGGTGTTAACTCATTGATTGGTTGGTTTGTCGGGTTGATTGGTTGTTTGAATGATTAATTGGTTGGTTGGTTGAATGATTAATTGGTTGGTTGGTTGAATGATTAATTGGTTGGTTGGTTGGTTGAATAATTAATTGGTTGGTTGGTTGGTTTGATGGGTGTTTGGTTGGTTGTTTGGATGGTTGATTGGTTAGTTGGCTGACTGGTAAGTTAGTTGGTTGGTTGGGTGGTTGGTTGATTAGTTAAATGGTTGGTTGACTAGAAGAAGCTCAGTTGACACACATTTTCTACAACGATGAAGCAAGTTTCTCACAAGACAAGGGGGGGGGGGGGGGTTCAAAAAACACCAACAAGGTCAAATTCTTGGCTCACAAGAACTACCTGCCCCTCCAGTTCTGGTCAGCATCTTCCTGGCAGCTCCAAGCTTCCAGTGGTAATACTGTCAAACGCCAGAATGAACATTTCTATAGGTATCCTCAGTAGTTCGAAATGGACACTAATAGACGAGGTTAGATATCGCCACTGGTCAGTAGAGTTGTAAACTGTGCAGAAAACTATAGCAATAGATGGCACTGGATACAAAGGGGGGAGTGGAGGGGGGGGGGAGGCAGAAAATCGCGGCTTCTTGTACAAAGTGACTCAGTGATTTGACCATAAAGTCCTTGGCAGTCAGGTGGACAGCGCCATACCATTATATATTCTGACTGTAGACAACCGTGGATCTACAGGGTAGCGCAGTGGTTCTGTGGTTCAGCGTCTGCTTTAGCATTTTCACAATTTACGTCGGTGAGGTTGCGGGTTCTGCACGACTCGCGGGTCCTCTCATCGGGGAATGGAAGGACACGGAGATCGAAAACCCGCAGTTTTTCAGTTACTCAACGGTCTCCTGAGTAGGGAAGCCCAACTTCTAGCCTTCTCGGATAAGGGCGAATATATTTCGGAGGTCCCGTGTGTACGTTACGCACATAAAAAAACCCTTGGCAGTATAAAATCGATGGAAGAGTAGGCCTGAGTGCCGCTGTCCAGGCAAGATTCCAAATTCCAAATTTCTACCCACAAATCTTTTTCAGCAAAAATGGCAACTTCTAGAAAGCCGAGATCAACCTACGTTCTTCGGATTGAAAGGCTTAAGAAAAACAAATAAACGTGGATCAACATCTGAAGGCAGATGACACTTTGGATAACTCTTCTGGAGCCGTTCTACACCCCTCAGTAAGTGCTTCAGTGGCAACGCTTGGGTGGGAGAGAGAGAGAGAGAGGGGAGGGGGGGGGGTGCTAGCACAGATAGGGTTTCCAGCTTACTGGCGGTCTGTGTTATTAGGGTATGTGATAGGAAAGCCTTGTTGTGGAAGTTTGGTCCTTTATCCCTCTATGTCAGTCGCTCTCTCTCTCTCTTTCTCTCTCTCTCTCTCCCTCAGTTACACACATATACACACACACACAAACACATCTACACCAAGAATATCAATCTGTAGGAAAAAATTTGTGTCTGGTTTCCTACCTAAATCGGAATTTTGGCAACTCTGACATACCCACTCACACAAACACACACGCACACACACACACACACACATGTACATACACACATTCTAGCGTTGACAGAATAGACAAATCTATTGGCCTCAAAGAAGAGTGAAAGAGAAAGAGAGAGAGAGAGAGGGAGAGAGAGAGAGAGAGAAAATAAAAAGAAAAGAGGAAGGGATGTTTTGGCGATACAATCACTATTATTCCCCCCCCCCCCCAAAAAAAAGGGGGGGGACTTGGTGTTACCAACTGCGATCTCTGCCTGGGCCACTTCCCGCTCCACACAGAGACCAACAGTTATTTCCCCTGGTAGAACTTCCCACTCAAGCCCTGGTGACGTCACAGAGCCAATGTCAAAGATTGCATTGTTCAAATGTACCCGTGGCTCCCGTCTCCCCCCCCCCCTCCCCTGTTACACCTACCTGCTCCTAGTAGAGCCGTTAAGGGCCAGGTCATGCCCAGGTCAGCCATTGTCGCGGTGTAAGTGGCAAATTGTTTACTCAGGTAAAGATTGGGGGCCTCCCAAATGACCACAATAGACTTTAATTACTGCTGGCCACGGGTGGTCTCCCCTACCTGCTTCTGCATTTCGCACCTGAGACTGTTTTAGCTATGCCGGCTGTGTGTGTGTGTGTGGGGGGGGGGGGGGACTCAGATTTGCTGTGTGGTTAAGTGTTTTCTCTGGCCAAGATTACCCGACTATTAACTTTGAGCTCCTGATGGGAGGGGGGGGAGGTATGACGTCTGTTGGCTGACTGACCAGCCCTGTCCACTTGTATCTGATTCTTTTTTCCTCCACACCTCGGTCACACCTTAGTCAGTTTCATTAATGACACGCACACATACACACGCACACATACACACGCACACATACACACGCACACATACACACGCACACATACAACTATTGATGGCATTAATTTGCTCTCATGCCCGACCACGCCGGCCTTGCTGACTGGCTTAGACGTGAGGTCCTATCTGGTCTGAGGAGGCTGCCCGCTTGTCTGAACACCAAGACCAAACTGAGGCTTCGTTTCTCTTTCTTGTATTAAATTTGTTGCCACGTTAAGAGACCACCAAGTTGCTACGAGAGCTGGTCTCAGAGATATGAGTGTGTTAGGCTGCTATAGCTGGCTGATTGTGTTACCTTGTTTGATTTGATAGCGTTTCAGTCTGGAATGGGTCGGGGGAGGGGGCATTGTGGGATAGTGTGGACAGTGGGCAGTTTGCACCATGCTACACGTCCGCGGTACCTCTGGGCCAGCACCCGATTCTTTTTGTTGAAACAGCCAGGGCTGAGACACGAGAGAGTGTCAGTCACAGGTTTTTGCACTCACTCCGCTGATGGGCGGAGCAGCCTGCTCTACAGGCAAGAATGAGGAACACTTCCCTTCCATGTTTTCTTTCTGTCTGTTTGTCTGTAAGTCTGTCTGTCATTTTGTTCCATGTCTCTCCCCACCTCGCCTTCTGACCATTTCTCACCACCAGTATCTCTCACCCCCCCCTCCCCCCACCTCCCTACACCCACCCCTCTGTCATCGCAGTGCATACAATACACAATCTCTGGCAGAGGGGGGCTGGGGGGGGGGGGCTGAAGGGCAAGGGAGAAAAAAAAAAAGAGAAATTCTTCTTCTTCTTTACTCTGTCCTCTTGTACCCTCTAGGGCGTCGAAGAGAGAAAGAGTTTTCAGTCTCTGGCAAGCTGGACGGCCTGGCTGGGTGGGAAGTTGTGGGTCTTCAGAGGTTCTTTCACACCATTGATCCATGTGGCTATCTTGTGTTCCGGACTCTTGGTCAGGGTCCATGTCTGGCACTGATAGGTCAAGGAATCACACATAATGTCAACAAACAACGAAAACAACAACAACAGCAACAACAACCAACTTGTGAAAAATGGCTTGTTTAGATCAAGCAGCTTTCATGGAAAGATAATCGATGTCCTAAAATATCAAACTGTCATAGAAAGCTCAAAATCCTGAATAATTTCGGAGGGAACAAAACGGCGGCGTGCCGAGCTGACAGCTTTGTGTTTGTATGGAGCCGTTATCTGTCAGTGGCTGACACAATGTCACTTCTTTAGTCATCCGCTTGACACGGACATGTGAGATATACCTCCTCCTCCCCCCTACCTCCCTTCTGTCCGCCTCCCTGCAACGCCCCATCCCCACCTATGTGTTATTGGGTCGGGGTGTGCAACAGCTGAACTCAGCCACAGGTGTGAGTGAGTGAGTGATTGAGTGAGTGAGTGAGTGTGTGATTGATTGATTGATTGATTGATTTAGTGAGTGAGTGAGTGAGTGAGTGCATGAGTGAGTGAGTGAGTGAGTGAGTGAGTGAGTGAGTGAGTGAATGAGTGAGTGAGTCACTAAAGAGACAAGCAGGCGCTTAGACGGAGAACAGTTAAACAATAAATCTGAGACCTGTGTTATTTGAGCTGCATTGCCGCCATGTTTGTGTGTATCTGTATGTTTGTATCGGCCACAGTTAGCACACCTGAGGTACAAAATGTTCGTCACCCCCCCCCCCCTTCTCTCGCCAGCAGGCACAGAGAAGCTGCAGATGGTGAACCACACGTGCATTCTCTCTCATTATTCCCTTTGACCTTTACCATTCACAGAGCTTAGCTCTGGGATCCTCTGTTTCTCTTCTGTCTCCCCGCCCCCCGCTTCCTTCTTTCCAAACACTTGGGGAGAGTAGGCGATGGTAGGGGAGGGAGGGGGGTGTGACAGACCCATCTTGTCTGAGTTTTGTGACCAGATCTCTGGCTGGGAGTGGACGGGTCAGTGTTGGAGTTTGGACATGTCGTGTTATACCACAAGGGAGGGGGGGGGGGGGTTAGGATTCATCGTACAATGGATTCATGGATAGACAAATAAACAGAGGGATGTTTGAACTTATGGGTGGATGGATGGATGGATGGATGGATAGAGGGTGTGTGATGGATAAAAACCGAAGAACAACAAGTGGGGAAGATTGAAAAGAAGAGGTACTGCAAATAGACAGAGAGGAGAGAGAGAGTGAGAGAGAAAAGGAACGTGCACGAGATCCGGGCAGAGAGATCAGTGACCGTGCACAAAGTCGGTGCTGGGTAAGAGATTTCCGGCTTTTGGAGCAAGTTTGGCCCATATTTATTATGGTCTCACATTCATGTGCTAGCTTCCCTACCTGCCTGTCTGCCTGTCCGTCTGTCTGCCTGCCTACCTACCTACTTGTCTATCTGTCTGCCTGCCTGTCTGCCTGCCTGTCTGCCTGTCTGCCTGTCCGTCTGTCTGCTTGCCTACCTGCCAGTCTGTCTGCCTGCCGACCTACCTACTTGTCTATCTGTCTGCCTGCCTGTCCGTCTGTCTGCCTGCCTACCTGCCTGTCTGCCTGCCTACCTGCCTGTCTGCCTGCCTACCTGCCTGTCTGCCTGTCCGTCTATCTGCCTACCTGTCTGTCTGTCTGCCTACCTGTCCGTCTGTCTGCCTGCCTACCTGTCTGTCTGTCTGCCTACCTGTCCGTCTGTCTGCCTGCCTACCTGCCTGTCTGTCTGCCTGCCTGTCCGTCTGTCTGCCTGCCTACCTGCCTGCCCGTCCGTCTGTCTGCCTGCCTACCTGCCAGTCTGTCTGCCGACCTACCTACCTGTCTGTCTGTCTGTCTGCCTGTCTGTCTATTTGCCTGCTTGTCTGTGTGCCTGCCTACTTGCCTGTCTGTCTGTCTGTCTGCCTGTCTGTTTGTTGCCTGCCTATTTGCATGTCTGTCTATCTGTCTGCCTGCCTGTCTTCTGTCTGTCTGTCTGTTTGCCTGTCTGCCTGCCTGCCTGTCTGTCTATTTGCCTGCTTGTCTGTCTGCCTGCCTACCTGCCTGTCTGTCTGTCTGCCTGCCTACTTGCATGTCTGTCTCTCTGTCTGCCTGCCTGTCTTCTGTCTGTCTGTCTGTTTGCCTGTCTGCCTGTTTGTCTCTCTGTCCATCTGCCTGCCTACCTGCATGTCTGCCTGCCTGTCTGTGTGCCTGTCTGCTGCCTGTCTGTGACAGTCAATCTGTATCAAGCGCCACAGAGTAGGGATATGTGAACACCCGTTGTGGTCACAGCTGTCTGGTTATGCAGAGGAGCAACAACTTCTGTCCTGCCAGCCATCAGATCCAGAGCTCTTGTCCAGGCCGGACCAGCTTCTGACACTGGCTTACAGCGCCCAGGGGGGGGAGGGGGGAGTCATGTGGAGGGTGAAAGAAAAGCGGGGGGGGGGGGGGGGGGGGGGGGGGGGAGGGGAGGGGA
>JBCAUA010040731.1:0-11966 GCA_038406235.1 Peronia verruculata | reverse complement strand
TTTTTTGTTTATCTAAATAGATTTTCTTCTCTCCAATATTAAATAAATAAAGAAAGAAATAAATAAAAAAATAAATAAATAAATATTTGCCTCACTTGATTCTATACAAAAAAAAAAAAATAATAATAATCATAATAATAATAAAATAAAATAAAATAAAAAATTATAAAAGAATTCGACCATTTTTGAAAGAGACATGGCAAGAATTAAATTCCAACTTAAATTATCTAATAGACATTATCAGACAAAAAAGCTTTTTGTCAAGGTTCGAGTTTTTTTGTTTTTTTTCAAATTGTGTATGAAATAAATATAAAATGGAGGGGGAAGTAGGGAGTGGTGGGGGTGCTCAGTTTGGCGCTCTGGGAAATTGTAATTGCACAAACGATTCCAAACGAATAATGTGTCCGAAGTTTCTCTGGCTGGAGATCTAAAAACATGAACTTATCGAGTGTCGATGGTCAAACTTCCTTAGAGACTTGCCACACATACAGGATTTGCTCCTCATCATTAAATAATGAATCTTCACAATTCATACAAACATTATGCAATGATAAGTTAACGAACACAACTTCTAGATACACACATGCTCAACAACAAACATACAGGCAAATCAAGAAACAAACAAACAAACAAACAAACAAACAAACAAACAAACAAAGGAACTGTAAAGAGGGGTGGAGTTGGTATTGTTCTTTCTTTCTTTCTTTCTTTCTTTCTTTCTTTCTTTCTTTCTTTCTTCTTTCTTTCTTTCTTTCTTTCTTTTTGTCTTTCTGTCTTTCTTTCTCTCTTTCTTTCTTAATTTCTTTCTTTTTTTTACATTCTGTATTTGTACATTGCATCCCTCCATGACACAGAAGACGCCACCATGAATATTTTCCAGCTGAGATTTGAAGGCTCAACATGTTTGAGGAGTAAGTTGTAATTCAATGTAGTGTAACATATACAGTGTACATGTTTGTACCATAACTTTACATGTATTGGTATTAATGTAATATATTACTGAGTCACAAAAACTTGAATCCTTTGCATAGTGCAATACTCGTGCATTAAATGCGTGCATGGTTTTGTATTAATTAAAAATGTCTCTATATTATGCTAAGGAACTTCTAACTTCTTTGCCATATAATATTAAAAATAGCCACATAATTTGAATCATTTGTATAGATATGTATAGCTACAATACAATGACCAACACATGTTAGAAATGGTTCCATATCACCATAATTTGAATCATTCGTATTGCTATAATACAATGGTCAAATATAAGTGCATAATGTAGGCTATATATCACAAGTGACAGTTTAAAAGAAAAAAAAAAGATTTGGCTGATGTGGAAATTAGGATGAATGAAATGTTTTCACAATTTTAAAATGCAGTGTTTAGGGAACTGAATCATAACCAGAACCTGCTAAAAATACATGCACAGTATACTGGTGACTTCACCATCACAATGTGATCACTGAGCTATGGCTGGCAGTTGTAGGATATGTGCTCTGAAAAATTAAAAGAAGAAGTTTATTGTCTGTTGTCTGTATCATCCTTGTACGTCTATTTCCAACTTAATAGGTTTCTCTTCCTTTACTTTTTTATTTAGTTGCCCCCCCCCCCTTTCCTTGAAAAAAAAAAAAAGAAATACTGTAAAAGGAGCATAAAGTTGCTTGAAGAAAACACGGCTGTACTTCACTCTTATTACTCGTATTTGATAAAATATTTTTCTCACGGTTAGTTTTGTGCAAACATGATACATTGTTAATTACATGTAAATCAATAGTTATGACTTGCATTAGGACTTTGACGAAATTAGGCCCTATCACACAAATCTTGTGAAGATGGCAAAGGCAGTCCATATGCCCTCTCTAATTCCTAACATTAGAGATAGATCTTAGTGAATCATCATGTTCTGAATTCTCCAGTTTGGTTTTCATTATCAGGCTCTAAGGGACAATGAAAAAAGAACAAAAATTCAATTTCATTCTTAGAAATAATAATACAAATAACAAATTGTTTCTTTTCTTATTCATTCCCACAACATGACGATTAACATTTTTGGAGTTTCCGGAAGGCAATTGCGAGGATAATCCTTTTTCAACCAAAACAAATCGCCTTACGAGGCCACGAGCAAGTGGATCCAAAAGTTAGTATCATTATTAACAATTTATTCCCCGAGTTTACCCAAAAAGTCGTGTAAATTGCCAGCAGTTGTTCAGTGCTTCATATAATTGTAATTGTTTCTCAAGAAACAACAGGAATAGACTATATTTATAGATTATCTCTTTGGTTAATGTTATGGAGTAGAGTGTGGAATTGGCACTGGTCACTAGATCTAGGCCTCCATAATTTTCTTTTTAATCCGAGATCTAGATCTAGGCCTCGGCTCTGGACTCTAGATCTAGAATAGATCTAGATCTAGGATTATCCAGATCTAGATCTAGATCGGAATTTGAAGTTACTCTATGGCAGTATAAATGGCAGAGTAATAGATTCTAGATCTAGATCTAGTAGGAATCATAAATCTTTTTTATATTTTGTTTTGTAAGGTTTAATTTTGTCAGCTATTCTCTAGATCTAGCAGAATCTAGATGATCTATGGGCTTACCCTTTTCATTGTGATTTCACATAAAACTGAATTATGAAATATAGGTTGTCTAGATCTAGTATTCTAGGCCTACATGATGTCATAATGAAAAGTACTCAGTGGCAGTGAAAAGGGATTTAAATCTCAACAGATTATATCATGTATTTGATTGATAAAGGTCATAGCTGTTTGGTGGAGATGTCACATACGATATGACAAAGAAAAGAAAATATTTTTGGTGTTGTATTGCAAATCATAGTGGTCGGGTCATGAAGTCAAATTATTATTTACTTCCTGTGGTGAATATTTTCGGTTGTGTGCAGGCTAGTAATGGGTGGATGAGCCACGAGATCACATCATTGTGTATCCTACTATTTGCTAGGTCTACTCAATAAGCTGTATAGCCAAAGGCTTGCTGTAAATGTAATCACTTTGTAGCAAAAACACACAACAAATTAGAGACCCTCTTTGATCAGCCAGGCAGGTCACCATGCAACCCTTTTACACCCCCCTCCCCCTTTTCCCCTCTCCTCTCCTTTCTGTCTTTCCCTTACTAACACTCTTACTAATACATTCATGTCACCATTACTCCTTTGTTTCTTTCTCCTTAATCTTACCCTTGCTAAGTCATACTGGTCTTTGTGTAAGATGCTTGATCCAAATGATGAAAAGATAATATGTCAAGTTTAGTCTTGTAACATTGAATTCATTACATAGATTATGAAATCACATTACTAGAAACAAAAAACTGAATCATCCATGTTATTTTTTTATTTTATATAACATTGAATGACTGAGGATGAAAATTCCAGTTACCACATGTGTTGCAACATTTGTGTTACAGTCAACACTGTATTCATTTTCTTTGACTTCCTGTCAAGATTGTTCCAAAAGAAAAACAGTCAACTCAACTGAAGATTAACTCTAGCGAATTCATCTTTGATTTGATGATTTGTAGCAGCATTCCTAAGCATTATTTTTCTGAACAGAACTTAATTATTGTACTGAGCCTGCACCAGAAAATAAATCAATGATCTGTGCTTAAATAAAGAAGACAAAAAAAGCCCAAAAAACTCAAAGCAAAAGGCTGATTCAGATGTTCATTCATAATAATTAATATCATACATTTTTTATCAAAGTATGATTGTTGCTACATCTCATGGGCATTTCTGATCACATTTATGCAATTTTATCGTGCAGTTCAAGATGGCCAAAAGTATCCGAAGTAAACACAGGAGGAAGATGCGTAATGTGAAGCGTGAACATTATGCTAAGAAAGATCTAGAAAGACTGAAGAGATTAGCGTCTAAAACAACAGATTTGGAGGATGTTGTCACAAGTAAGTTTTGTGTCTGTGGATGTACAGTGTGAGTGTTATCAATTCTATTTACAATCATTTGTACGATTAATATGAATTAAAGTGGTTTAGCTTCAACAGCTACTGCCTAGATTCTTTTTTTTTTTTTAGACTACAGTACGGCAGCTTCAGAATTTTTGTAAATAATTTAGGGAAAAACGACTGCTTTAAGGTGGTCATGCTAAAAATAATTTGGTGGTTTACGTATTGATCCATAAATATCAAATAATATCTAACTAGATATGTATGATTTGTTGGTGTGACTTATTTTCTTAGTGAGTTCACAAGATATTTTCAAATATATATATGTTTATGATGTTAGATAATTGTTTCATCAGTATGAATTCTCAGTTGGACTGATCGAGATAATCCTCCTCTGAATTGCTTTCTTTTGTGTGTGTGTGTTTGGTGTGTGAAGATTGTTATATGGATCTACTGCTAGGATAGTTTTAGTAAGGTCTTTTTTTTTTTTGGTTTAACTCACAGACAGTGTTTTAGATGTTTTTATGATGAGGGCATACATTCCCTTATGTACAGTATATCTTGCGACCAGGGCAAATGAGTCGGAAGTCGCACCGAACAATGAAGATAAATGGCCGTTTTGGGTTGTTTTTAACCACTTTCCAACTAATCTACTAATTTTTGTGTTGTTATCACAAAATGACAATGTAACCTTTTTTAATGTGAAAAAAGAAATATTTTGATATCTCATCAATAGTAAAATAGTAAAAAAATGGCAAAAAACAGCTGTGACTTGAACTCACCCACTGCGACTTGCGGCTCATTTGCCCTGGGTGCAAGACATATTCTATTTTTTTTTCAGTTTGATCCCTAACAACTGGACACTCCAAATACCCATTAATTTTTTGTTCAGGACATTTTTCCTGCTTTTTCCAGCTCCAGAGACACTGTAGTTGTCAAAGTTTGTGTTACATGTATTTGCCTTTGAATAGAGTAATGAAATTTGGGGGAATATACACAAATTTTGCAAATAACTTCAGAGCAGCAAAAATGTTATAAATATGTACAACAAAAAGACTTGCCATGACACATGTAAATCTATCTTCCAGCTGCCTTGTACAGAATGTGAATTGCTTTGGATGTACTGTTATATTTCATTTTTTTGCTTACCTATTGATAATAGCACCACCCGTCTTTAATTTGTTTCTATTGTTATTACAGTGAAGTCAATTGAAGAGATTCGAGAGCCTGCAGGCAGTTCTAAAAATAATGAAGGTGAGTTTTCAAACTCAGTGAGATGTCTTTCACTGCAGTTCACCAGTATTACATTCTGTATTTTATTTAAAATTTGATTAGTATTTCATTAAGCAAAGAGCTTTTTTTTTTTTTTTTTAAAGCTTTGAAAGCTTAACATAGAGTTTTAACTTTCTGACTAAACAACAGAGACAAATACATTTGGCCTGTTAAAATCCAGTTCAGACAATCCTTCTTTGGAAAAAAATTATGAGAAATCATTGGATAGTTTTCATTGGAAAAAAGCATTTAAGTCTTCTGCCCAATTCCACTATCAAGCAATATACAACAGTAATTTTAGTAGTTACCTCCCATCTAGTCATTATTGAAATAATTTGGGGACAAAAGTAGTTTGCCTTCTAGATAAAGAGTCACTGTTCATAGAAGGGTCGTGAAAAAAACATCTACCTTGAAGACCATAGTAATACATAGAATCCATTTAAAATTCTCAGAAAGCGAGAGACAATAGACTGAAATCTCTTCAAGGTAGAAGTTGAAGCATGATGTATGGAAAGAATTCACAAATGAAGTTTATATTTTTGAGTCTTAAGATTCTGCTTGGCGTTGCCTAGACCTGAAGGGCATGGTGACTTGAAACTTGGGAATTGTTTGTTTGTGTTGGGGTTTAACGGCACATCAGCACAATCACGGCTATATTGTGCCAAATACGCGAAGAAGATATGGCTACATGTCAGGAAGAGAGGAAAGAGAAGTGGACATAAGACAGGAACATGGAGAGACAGAAGAGATGTCACCCCTGGCATTCCTTGGGTGACATCCCACTAATAGTGGGCTTTCACTGCCTGCTTGTGGGGGCAATAAGCCTATAATATCCTTCCCTATACACAAATACCGATTTGGAGTGAATAGTGGCAGAAATCCATTGACTTGTTTGCTGTAGTCTGCAATATTATCTGAATATGTATCACAATATGATTAATGAAAATGAAACACAATTTTTCCAGATGCCACCATGGATGTGGACAAGGCAACCAAAGTTTATAACAAGAAAACCATGCAGGATGAGAATGGACAATATCCACCATGGATGAATCAACGAGCGGTGAAGAAACAGAAAAAGAAAGTAGCAAAAATGAAAACAAAAAAGAGAGCTGGGACTAAAATAAAATGGTGATTTTTTTTATTCTTGTGTTGTGGATTTTCTTTGTTATCTGCTAGTCGTGAGTTAACGTATCATGTCATGATTAATCTTTTGGTGTGTCTTGCTCTGTCGTACTGATGTTAACAATCTTCTGCACGGACAAACAGGAGGTAAGAAGATGATAAAATCACCGATCTGCACAGATGTGTAATTTATTTATTGAAAGTGAAAATTTGCAAATTTACACTGTACATAAACAAAACTAAGATTCTTCAGTACTCTGAAATTACATGAGAAGTAATGTCATACTCATATCAATATACAATTGCAAGGAACACCTTAGGTGAATCTGAATAAGGCAATGGATTATGTTCTAAAAATCTAAATGCCCTAACACATTGCATTGTGCAGACACATTATCCATTTGGGTCAGACACTTAGAATGTTCAAACAGCTCTCTTAAATTGTTGATTAAGCTACTATTCTGCTAAATTCTGGGAGTTGTGACACAGTATCGTTAACTAATTTCTACTTGAGTAACATTGCTGGAAAACATTTTTGGCACACACATATTTTTTCATTCAACCGTCATAGACATTGTCTCTCTATACATCAGTGGAACACAAAGAGGATTTTGTCTCTTATTTTTGCAAAAAGACAAAACAGCAATAACCGGATATGAAGTATTCATCACCTTGCAAAAACGGGGACATTTCATTCCCTGAAAAAAAAAAAAAAAAAATCTGATCCGTGACAGATCTTGCAACATGGTATTCCTTATTTTCAAACTATGTCAAAATATTCCAAAAAAATTCTCTCATTATTCACTTCATCCTCTGTCTTATCTCACACACACTCTCATTTCCTTCATCACCAAATAAATGGCGCTCTCTCTCTCAGCAACCGCACACTGTACTGTTTCCACTCTGCTTGACGAATCCAAAGTTCTTGTGTCGAGTCTAAACAGGCCAGAATGGCTCCACCTTTCCAGCTGGTGAAACTGGAATCCATGTCCTGTGTGAGAGAAGAGTTTGTATATCACATTATTCATATATTATTGTATTATTAATTTTTCCTGTCATGTGGAAAGGAAGAAAGCTTAGTGCATTACAAATCAAGTAGGTCGCCCACACACGAATTCTTAAAAGCCCCGAAGTTCTGTTGGAACAGATCAGCTGCTCATAGTGGAAGCTATCTCTGACATGCAGCTTAAAAGGCAAGTTACAGATCATGAACACTTGATGATATACATTGTAATTTGCAAGACAATTATCAGCTTAAACACCACAAGACCCTTACCAAATATCAGATCCACAAATAACATTTAGACATAACAAGCACTCCGATATATACAAGTAAGACTACATCTTGCTGTTTATCTTTTAAGCTGCCCAGAGAGACATTTCACATCAGTGAGGGCAACCTCAAAACATGTTCTCTATCTATCCTCAATTACTCCTTCGAATGTATTATGGTGAAAATTTATAAGCCTGATCCATAGGCTTATGGCAGTTCATATATGTTCAAGTAATCAAAACTTAAAACAATAAATGCAAGTATACAAAGCCCTACTTTTGGCTTTGTTATGATGTCCATGGTTTCCAGCTGTTGCCGCATATGTGGTGTCATTGCCTGCCAGACTTGATACTGCAGCCACTGCATGGCCCCACTGAACTGTAAGCCACCACCCACAACCAGAATACAACTGTACAACTTCCTTCGCAGTTCTTCAGAGTCTGGAATGTATAACAAGAGCAGAAAGCGAAGCTTGAATATTTATTGAAATGGAGCTAAAGATCAAAATTTGTATGTTTTTAGTTAAGGTTGCAGAATTTTTCAGATTTGCAAATGTGCTCTATTTCATTCACCATTGCTCAAGCCTATTTCATTCCTTCTTCATGCAGGCATAGATTTTCTTTTCAGTATGCTAAACTGCAATTCCTTTCCAGTATTTTCCTTAACTATCCTTCATTGCAAACCCATTTCTGATTATCTCAAATACTGAACCCCCAGGCCATCTTTGTAATTGCTTGTTCTCTTTCCACCCTTACCACATTTTTCAATGCTATGAATGATGGCCTCATCCACACCCATCAGGTTGAGATCACTTTCATCATCCATTTCTTCATCATCTTCATCATCACCCCGACGGCTGGTTTTCAAAGTATCTGCAAAAGTAAAGGATGATACCAAATCTCATGTGTATCAAGAACTGTCATGATAATTTTCAATTCTATAAAAATGTGATAAGTATCTGAATTCACTCAAAATTAATCCTGAATCCCAATATGGCAAGGCAAACCTGATACAACAAAAAATGGCAAAGAAATATCCGTGGATTTCATCTGAAGACAAATGCTCTGATCTAAACTGCATTCTATCACATGAACAGTGTTCACTGATCAAGCATCTCACAGATTATTTACCAAGGTAACCTCTGTTCATGAAAAGAAAATCTGAATGAGTTTAGTTTCATATTTCTGATTTTTCAAAATCTCAGCCTGAGTCTTTGCCTGAATCAGGCAGAACAGAGTTCATATGACACTTGACAGTATTTGACACTGTTTGACAAAGTGCTTAGACCTGTACTGGGTCGATGTATAACTTTAATCACAACACAAGACTAGAAAAATGACTGACTGACCAGCTGCGGTCATGACATCAGGCACATCATTGGAATCTTCGTCAAGCGGCCCATTTGTCAAGTCATCCAACTGGCTGAGATTCTGCTCAGATGTTTCTCTTGACATGTCAGGGTTATCTTTCTTTGATCCTGCTATTCGTCCAGCCTGTAGATTTGATAGCAAGGACAATGTTTCAAATATTAAATTGAATATGAAATATCCTTGATTTTAATATCCATAATGCATCAATCATAATGCATGTATTATTACAAGACTGCAGTGATAGTAAACTTTGCGTATAGATAAACACACAAGAATATTATGCAAATAAGAGAACAAATTTCTTTCAAGAGATAAATAAAATGAGTTCCAAGTTCTTAATATACAATAGGTATGTATATATCTCTGGCACAGCTCTTCATGGCATAAGGTAAGCATTTGGAAACAAAATGCATAATGCCACTAGGTGACGGAACTTGACAAAAGAAGTGTTTAATCTGATGGCACAAGAAACTGACCAGATAAGGAATTTTTTTTCAAAGAAAACAGATTAAATTCCTCTTAAGTGAGCTTTTCTGCCATGAAGATAGATCAGGTGTCTCTCAGGTGAATAAAAATGTGCATTTTTTGAAAGTTATATAAAACGGCAGCTCACAGTTGAAATGTTACTCACCCAAGACTGTCTTTGTGTTTGCCTGAGATAATCCTCATCATGGGGATCATCTGGGTCTCCCTCTGAGCGCACCTGAAGGCGAATCAAATGTTCCCCGATAAGTCCAAAGGCCATGGGTCGGAAAAGAGCCATAGGAGCCAAGATGGGTTCATCTCCGAGTTTCACATTGTACTTGATGATTGTTTTGTCTGGCCGGTGAATTTCTAGACAATGTTGGGTGATCCCTTGGTGTTCCTGTAAAAAAATGCAAAGACAGACAAGAGACAGTTTTAAATGTCCGCAGAATGATAATGCCTTAAACGAAATAACTGAGATCAAACACTACAGAAAGAATAGTGACAAATATCCCAAACATGAGTGAAATGCTTTATTATAATTTATCATGTAGCTTGCATTTCCCTGCAGGCTTGAGTTACATAATCAAAGATAATTCAACACTGTCTCAGCTAGGGTTTGTCCTATGAATAATAGACCTGGTGGCTGATAGGAAGTAACAAAATCAGTGATGACAGTAGTTTTCTTCTACTTATAAACACCACTTCTGGGAGCATCTTACCATGTTATCTCCACTAATTTGAGTAGTACTTCATCAAAGACTGGAACATTTTGTCATGCATTTAAGATGAGGAATAGTGAAGTTGTCAAATTCCATTATGTCCATGAGTAATAATAAATATTAATGGACTGGGCTTCACAAACTATGCAAGTTTACATATAAAATATTATGCATAATAAGAAATAAAAGATCCAACATTAGAGGAGTGGCAATTGATGGCAAAATTGAAATCAAAACACAAGACTTACTTGATTTAAATGGCAACATGTTTCCTTCAACCCCTGCATCTGGACAACATCTGCTGGGCGGGATAAATTCAGTTCAGGTAAGGCTACACCACAACGTGCAAGGAGAGAGTGAAACAGTCGACTGACATCGCTGCCACCGTATTCCATGGTAAATCTGAAAATGAATATGGTGATACCTTAAGCTAGCCCAAAACAGTGACTGTCATAATGACAATCATCTACATGCTATCATCAACGGAAATTAGTCTTATCACTTTACTGACACTTATCAAAAACTTTAAAAAATGAGATGTTGTCTGTCCCTTTACACATCTTGATGAATGTGCTGTGAATCTGAATAAGGCAACGGATCATGAAAGAAATGACTATAAAAATTAAATACAATTGCAGCTAAAACCTAGGAACTGAGATGATAAATGAATATGAATTTTTGAAATATTGTTGATTCATATTTCCGCAAGGCTAGTGTATAAAAGAATCTAGCATATTTATTTACTGTAACTATAGTGATGGCTGAAAAAGATGCAGTTCTGATCTGAATTCACTATCAATTATTTGAGTCTTGAACTTTATAATTATTAAGTCTCCGATAAGAAAACTTAATCTCGTTTATCTTATATGAATTCCCACTATTTTGCACAATATAAGATAGAATATTAACTTAGTGCTTGATATTCTTCCTGTGAAATTTTATTCTTGTATCCTAGGAAACACTTTTCTAAACAGGCTACGTCTCCAAGTTGAAGATTCAAGTTTTAATATGAATCTTTTTTTAATACTTCCTTTCATTATGCATCACTTAAAACACATGTATATGTGTTTTGAAATCAAGCGTGAAAACATTTTAAAAAATGCATACCTGCTTGCTCGATGGGACAGACCATCTTCTACACAGCTGACACTGGTTTTCTGGTCACCCACATCAACCACACAAGCCACAGTGATGCCAGAACCATATGTGGCACACACAGATTCCTAGGCACAACCACATAAGCAGAGTGAAAGTTTGTGCTGCTTGCACAAAAAGCAAGACAGCACTAGAAACAAGACATAAAACATTCTACTTATGGTAGATTTAGAAGATATATTGCTCTCTGTTCATCACTGCCCTGAACACTATTATATAATAGTGCTAAACTATCTTTACTAATTCTCTCAAATTGTCAATTTAGCAAAAGCATAACCTGTGAAGATGTGCAGCTTGAGTTAAGATTATTTGTAAAAATAGGTCAATATTCCTCTATAAACTAGTAGAGGACCCAAGGCCTTTGCGAAAGAATTTTTAAATATGGAACAAACCAATAGTGCCCTGCAACTCACAGTGTATGACAAGTGTACCCATTTCGATGTTGGTATTTCGGATGATTAAACTGAGTGTAAACTCAAAATAAACCTATTTGTTTGCTATGCTCTGTGAACCAAAGCAAAATATAATAATATAATGTATCATTCCACTGAATGTACTATTCAGATTAAACATTATCGCAAATTTACAACCTCATGGGGATTGTTTGCCGTTTGGGGAATTCCCGATCTTCCCGCTCAGGCTTAAGCACAAGGGTTGTAGCTCTTCTATG